>JAMZAV010007511.1:0-32030 GCA_024449915.1 Sweltsa coloradensis
TTCTCTATTTTTATGGGTATGTTTCTCAAGACAAGGTAATTTCAGGTAATTTCTCAAGAGAAATTACCAAATAAAAAGACTGCCGTTTTAATGTCTAGACCCACGCGCTCCCATGTCAATGCTATTGGCGTCCGCAGATTTCTTCCACGGTGTGAATATTGCACGCTAAACGAGTTATTTCCGGTATTAATAAATAATGCATACTCGATCTGGTTCTTCAAAACACACTGGCATTCCATTATAAAATATGCTTCTCCGAATAGAAAAATTAGCGTAGCTGCAAAGAAGGGAATGCATTGTTCAGATTTTCGTTTCGTTTATCTTTTTTACGATTTTTTCTTTTCTTTTTTTTCTTTTTTTCTTTTTTCTTTTTTCCTTTCCCTTTTTCCTTTTTCTTTTCTTTTCTTTTTTCTTTTTTCTTTTCTTTTCTTTTCTTTTTCTTTTCTTGTCTTTCTTTCTTTTCTTTTCTTTTTTCTTTTCTTTTCATTCCCCACCCTTTTTTATATTTGATTCATTCATTAATTGCATTTAATATCCTTTTTATCTATTACCAAATTTTGTGAGTTTTAATGCATTGTTGTAATATTACTATTTCAAATATTTACTTAAATGAAGTTCATTGTTGTGTCTGCATCTATGTAATTAGATTTATTTAGTTGTCCTCCTTTGTAAATCATTTTTACACCTGAATAGTATAGACGTTAAATAAATAAATAAAATAAAATAAATAAAAATTACTTTTTATGCCCAGGGCAATCTTTTCAACGAACATTTAAACGCAAATATATTTTTAAAATTTCCCTTTAGTTTTTATTATATTCGATTGTGTTTTGCATAATGACATCAAAGTATAAGATTTTGTTATTGAATAATAAAGAGTAAGATTTTTCCATTGTTCGTCAATGATTCATATCTTCCTTTAATAGGACCCCTTGGCTGAACACAATATTGGTACGCTGCTTTTTGTTATCAACATGGAGTTTGATAGTTGCGTGTTACGGTTTTACGGCACCCATATACTCTCTAACGAGATGCGTGTGTTATGAAAATTGTGTATTTTTATTTCAAACGAAGGAAAATAAATATTTTTACAAGATTTCAGATTCAGACGCCAACACTTGGCAAATAACATAACATACAAAATATGTATTCGACAAGTAAATTCTTCTCAACTCAAAAGCATATTGAAGGTTAAGGAATTTGTTTGTCATATGGATTCTTTTCTAGGTAGCGTCGAACATACTTCTAGACTCCACATAGAACTTTCAATATTTGTAGTTAACTATGAATAAATATTACGAGAATATAGAACTTGAAATTGATTCAATATGACTTGCTTAAAGTTGTTTGATGACGACAAGAATAGCAATATGAGATCAAATCGAAACTTAATAATGAAAAAATCTCTTGTTTGAACGGATTTTCAGAAGATAAATATTAATGCAATATTGCGAAATTTATGCGTTGCCAGCACACATTTTTGGTACAGTCTCAAGATTGATAGTTTGGCGTCAATTTGTTGCTTGTTTTAATATTTAATTTACAATTTAATGTAGGGTTGAGGCAATTTCGATTTTGTAGTGCAATTCAAACTACCCGAATATGGTGAATAGTGTGATCACGATAACAGCAATATTTATACTATGCGTGAGAAAATTGAATTTTTTACAAGTTACTTTTAACAAAACAACAATTTGTAATAAAATCACATAACCAAATTTGCATTACAAATCTTGGTCAGGTTTTAATAATAGTAGAGCTTAACAACACAATCATTAAAGTTTGTCTGCATTATCATGTTTAGCTTTCATATATCGTGATATATTTTACCTTATGACTTACATTAAAACATGCATTATCTTTCAATTTTAGATTTGTTTCTAGAAAATAATGATCACAAAATGTTCTCACTTTCTGGTCCAAACCAGGTTTCAGTATCGAGGCCACATATAACTTAATATCTAGTTTACACATAGTCTTCATTCACCGAAGTTGACGAAATAAGACTTTCTTACGAAACAACTCACTTATTTTACTTTCAATGAAAAACTACAAAATTTGTTTCCACGTACAGTTATAGCTAGGAAGCTTCGCAAACGCTTATTCAGGCGCGTTGTTGGATAAGCGTAATTGGTGCATTATCTTGAATTGAATGAGCTGCCATGTGTTCATAAGAAATATTTTTTTTGATTGCGCTCAAATTTCACACGAATATATCAATTGAATGCATAAATAAATAAATAAATAAATAAATGTTTATGGTATCCGCATTATCACCACTGTTATCAGACATTTTCATGATAAATTTTGAATCCAAAGTTCTAAAATCCAAAGGCACTGCTCTTAAACTATGGAAAAAGATTGTTCATGATATTTTCGCCATCTGGTCACTCAGTTGTCAGGAACTAGAGGCATTCTTAGTGTTCCTCAATAATCAACATTCCAATAATTATACAGTTTTCAATGGAAGTAGAGAAAAATAAGTTTGGCTTTTCTTGATATGCTGATAGAGAAACCAGCCAGTGTACCCGTCTCCCCCACAAACAATAACATAAATAACAACAACAATAGCAACACAAATATTCACAACAATAGTACAACCAACCCAAGGCTAATCACATCAGTTTTACCGCATACCAACACACACACTAACCAGTACGAGCATTTTAATTCAAACCACCCCCTACATAGTTAAAAAGGGAATAGTCACAATATGTCTCGTTACGAGGGCAAAAAATGTTTGCTCCAACGCAGATACCTTAAAAGAGGAAACACGTTTACTACAAAATGCCTTCGAAAGTAATGACGTTCCCTCTATATTTTGCAAAAACTGGATTGAGCGTTGTGTCGACAAAACTGTAAAATCAGCGACTCCCTTATATAAACCTACAGCCAAAATCAGCATTGATTACATTCCAGGAATTTGCGAAAAATTACGTAGAAAAGCCCATCGTTTTAATTTAAGGACAGTTTTCCACTCCCCCCTGACCCTCAGAAGTGTCCTTACTAAGACGAAAACATTCAATCCGGTCGAGGCGTCCAAACACGTAGTTTATTCGATTCCCTGTGGATGCAATCGCACATACTTCGGGGAGACAGAAATACCAGTGTCAGTACGTATAAATGAACATAAAAAAGCAGTAGAAAAAGCAACAATTCGCTCGCAACTCAAAGACCATAAGTAAGAATGCAACCAACCAATACAATGGGACGAATCCAAAATTTTATTTAAAGATAACAACCCCAGAACGCGCAAAATTAAAGAAGCAGCAGCAATGCTCTGAGTATTCGACAGTATCAGCTAACCAAGTCTAGAACTACACACAAGATGGAGACCTCTGGTGGCAGATTACGTATCCAGAGCTTGCCTATTAGCCCATCCAGCCCCAAGCCAAACTAAAAACACTTTGGACCTCAGTGTGTCTGGCGTGGCCGGACGAAGATGAGGGGACCCTCGTCGAAAATTCGCCGAGTACGGGAAACAAACAGTGACTTTGGTAAGTGAGTTTAAAGAAACACTCAATAAACATAAAATTAAGGTTCTGTGAAAAAATCATTACAATCGGATAAAGCATGTAGGTTTTATTCGTCGAAGAAATGTTAAAAATTGAAAAAATCGTAAAATTGCGATTATCATGAGAAATGATTTTTCGATTGCGCTCAAATTTCACACGAATATATTAATTCATAAAATTAAAGTTCTGTGAAAAAATCATTACAATGGGATAAAGCATGTAGGTGTTATAAGTCGATTAATTTTTTTTAAATCGAAAAAAATCGTACAATTATTGCGATTTTTATGAGAAATAATTTTTCGATTACGCTCAAATTTCACACGAATATATTAATTCAGAAAATCAGGTTCCGTGAAAAAATCATTACAATCGGATGAAGCATGTAGGTGTTAAAAGTCATTTTTTTTTAAATCGAAAAAATCGTTAAGTTGCGATTTTCATGAGAAATATTTTTTCGGTTGCCCTCAAATTTCACAAGAATATATTAATTTATAAAACTAAAGGTTCTGTAAAAAAATAATTACAATCGGATAAAGTATGTAGGTGTTATAAGTCGAAGACATTTGTAAAATCAAAAAAAATAATTTAATTAATTAAAAAAATTCGATTTTCATGAGAAATAATTTTTCGATTGCGCTCAAGAACGTGGCAATTCTAAGTTCAGAGATTTTGAAGGCCTCCAGAAAATTTCATCGCAAATTTGGAGTATCGGTTTAGCCAGAATTGTGTTAACAGACACACAAAAATACAAAAAAAAAAACATTCCGGATTTTTCTTCTTCAGTGTAGTAGAATGGTATCTTCGCTTCGCTCGCTTCACTCATCCAAAAAATTAAAGTGCCGTAGCTGATAGGCGAGTGTCTAAGAGTATAGTGGTCAATCTTATCAGTTTCGAAATATTGTTATAGATAGATGCGAACCTGAGGGAATAGACCGTGGTTCGTTAGCGACTAGAATCTCATTTAGCTGCTAACACGTATTCGGTGTGAATTATTAGGTGTCTTGCAAGTTAGCCGGAGCAATGCACGAGGGATGATTGTTGCGGCCAATTTGTAACTTCAATTAGCTCCTGTAAATTAAGTTATTTGGAAACTTCGATATGTCTCGACGGAATCACAAAGTTCTATGCTCAACATGTTGAAAGGGCGAACTACCCCCGCCACCCCCACCACCTTCCCCCCCTCTTCCATAACAAGTGAAACATTGTTTAAATGATTTAATCATCACACATTCATCCTTGGAGAAGTTTGAGTTAGGTCTTAGCTAGTACTACTAAATATTGAAGTTAAATGTTAAATAACGTTCAATGAATTCTACGTTGAAGGAACTCCGTTGTACCTAAGTGACAGATTTTGTAACTAGGAAAACGCGTAAGTCCCGCCGCGTTGATGGATGAGCGTAATTTTTTTGAAACGAAAAAAGCGTAAAATTGCGATTTTTTTAATAGATAATTTTTCGATTACGCTCAAACTTCACACGAATATATTAATGCATAAAATTAAGGTTCTGTGAAAAAATCATGACAATCGAATAAAGCATGTAGATGTTATAAGTCGAAGAATGTTTTTAAAAATCGAAAAAAATCGTAAAGTTGCGGTTTTCATGAGAAATAATTTTTCGATCGATTTTTCCCAAGTGCAGTTCTTCGTTCAGAGATTTCATGGATCTCCATAAAATTTCATCGCAATTGGAGTATTGGTTTAGCCAGAATCGTGTTCACAGACACACAAAAATACAAAAAAAAACAAATTCCGGATTTTTTTCTCCAGTGTAGTGAAATGGAATCTTCGCTTCGCTCGCTACGCTCATCCAATTAGTCAGGAAGTGTAGTAATAGCAAAGTAGAGAATACCAGTCTTAGTATAATTGTTATATTACTAGGAAAACGCTTAAGTCCCGCCGCGTTGATGGATGAGCGTAATTTTTTTTAAACGAAAAAAGCGTAAAATTGCGAATTTTTTAATAGATAATTTTTCGATTGCGCTCAAATTTCACACGAATATATTAATTCATAAAATTAAAGTTTTGTGAAAAAATCATTACAATATGATAAAGCATGTAGGTTTTATTCGTCAAAGAAATGTTAAAAATTGAAAAAAATCGTAAAATTGCGATTATAATGAGAAATGATTTTTAGATTGCGCTCAAATTTCACACGAATATATTAATTCATAAAATTAAGGTTCTGTGAAAAAATCATAACAATCGGATAAAGCATGTAGATGTAGATAAGTCGGAGAATGTTTTTTAAAATCGAAAAAAATCGTAAAATTGCGATTTTCATGAGAAATAATTTTTCGATCGATTTTTCCCCCCGTGCAGTTCTTCGTTCAGAGATTTCATAGACCTCCATAAAATTTCATCGCAAATGGAGTATTGGTTTAGCCGGAATCGTGTTCACAGACACACAAAAATACAAAAAAAAGAAAGAAAAAAAACATTCCGGATTTTTTTCTCCAGTGTAGTGAAATGGAATCTTCGCTTCGCTCGCTACGCTCATCCAATGATATATTGACTTATTTGTTCAGCTAGCTAGTTGCTTAGTAGTTACATGACTTTTTCAACTAATAATAGGATTGACGCTTATCTTCGAAATAATCTCATCATTACTGATTCTGTGCACCCATCATATTTGGGATTTGTATGTGGAATTAAAAATGTATCGTTTTCTTTTAGACGAAAAGCGAACGATGGAAAGTAAACATTTGTCAATTAAGACGCTATCATCAATTGAAAATTAAAGCATTGTAAAATAAATCCGAAAAAATCGATTGCTGTATTATTATGAAAGTATGGTTTAAATGGGTTAATTTGAAGGAACCCCATTTTGAACGTTTTTTATTACAATGGAAAATATGGACTTCAACAGCTTAGCTGGCGTTTGCTGAAAGTGACGACGTAATTGAAGTTGAATTGAAGTTATGATTAGTGCTAACAAGCATCGGGCACGAAGTGCACCCAAAATAAAGACCAAAGATAATCGATATTTGTCCCAGCTAATTCGAGAGTGAAGGACATGCGTTTTAGGCAAAGTGCTCTTCGCTAAGATTTGAACAAGTGTCACGAAAGTGGATATAAAGGATTCTACAGTACACATTTCTAAAATTTATTTGTGAAATGTATAAAAAATAGATTAGTTAAAAAATTTTGATTATGTTAAAACGTCTAAAATGTACTTTATTCGTGAATTTTTTATGTCTGGACTACGTGGAGGGGTAGGGGGCTATTCATCCGCTCCCTTAACTACAGGGTTACCGAAAACATCATCATCCTTACTCAAATGTAGTCAACAAACGAACCGCATATCAATCCAAGGCCGTGTTCGGTTTTGATCGAGAGACGTGAAACACGCACATACAGGCGGACGTACATAATAGGAAAGCTTGTCGAAGTCGTGCCTGTACTGTAACCTTACAAATATGTCAGATAACTCACTGAGTGATTGATTTATTATTTACTAAACTGAAATCTGCCTGTCTTTGAAGGGAATATAATATACTCGCAGTCCCTCATAAGACATGTGCAGGACCCCCGACAGTGGCCTAGATTTAAACTGAGCTACCTGCAGGAGACAGATGTGCCTGAATCACATTTTTGCTAGAAAAAAATAAAATCGAATGTAAAATGTTGAATAATCGATTTTTCTCGTGGTGCTCTGTTTGGCTTCCAACGTGAATCTCATCCATTCAAGGGTTCAATATAGTCTGCCAAGAGAAATATTAATATTCTTTACTGCCACCGTCAAGCTCTCGATAAAGCCATGACATTTCGACAATCGCGGTCCACCTGTTATACCGTTGAGTGACTAATATATTAGTCACTCAACGGTTATACTATTTCAAGGCGTGATACCACTTACATAATAATAAATTGTGTTTCAAGAATTAAGCCCGAATTAAACTCTTAAAAAAAAACATAGCTGGGAATGGTCGTTGCACGTCCAGCTACTTGCTAACAATAAACCATTTTATTAATTATTGTTTTAAAATCAGTTGCAACTAAATATCCCTTTAGACTTTTTGCTGTAAATAGCACTATAACAATCGTAGAGAGCTTTCATCTTCAAACATTTTTCAAGTCTTCGTAGGAAACCTTTTTATAGACAAAATGACTGTCTTCAGGCGATTTACAACAATAAAGGGTATTGTTAGTTGAACCATTGATTAAAGAAGGCTATTGAACTTGAAGAGAATACCCAACGACTATTGAAAAATGACTATCAAAGCAATAGCGTTTTGACCGAGGAAAACTAGCGAAGAACTAATTCAGTTTGGATTACAGATGGCTGGGTCCAAACTCACGATCCCTCAATCGTTTCTCGTGTAAAGATCGCGAGCTCTCGTTCTACCTCGCATAAATAAAACTTTAATCAATCAATCAATCGATCGATCTCTCGCGCGGTGATCCCGATGGATTTACACACTTCTATCATAGATGAAATCTTTGCTCCTATTCTCATCCGTGCACAGCTAAGCTGCAACATTGTTTTATATCACGTTTGTGCTCGTAGTCAGCTTAAATGCAACTTAATTCACAGAGATTGTAAAATGCAATTTGCTAGAACGCTTAATGTTTATAATTATAAAATACTAAGCTTGGACGGTAGTTTTAAAAATGTACACTCACTTCAGGATTATTCATTAAATTAATTAATTGTAAAATCACTGACAATGGGCTTGCGATTCCGTAATGAGACGATTTGGAACTGGAATTCATTATAATATTAGTAATTTGATTCCATTAAATTCCTTATCAATTAGGAAAAATTGAATTCTCTTCCAACACAATCAAAATGTACAACGGATTCAAACTAGTTTATATTAAATTACATTAAAGGGTAGAATTACGCAATAAAATTAAAGAATGGGTATTAGAACAAGAATGATTTCCTTCCCATTAAATTGAAACCTTTGTCGAATATCCACGATAATTCAATTCTCTTTGAAAGTATAATAAAAATGTGTTACGAAATTATCTTTTATCGAAATCAAACTATAAAGAATATGCATGCATTAAAATTTATCATAATATTGTTTTTTGTATTATAATAATACCCGACTTTAGTGTTGGATAATATGGAGTATTTTATTGTTGAATATAATTTAGGAACGGGTTGTTATCAACTTAAACTGCGTTGCAAACTTAGTTTATTTCAAGACATTTATACCGGATGTTACAAATCGCCTCGCAGTTGTACGGAGTGGGCGTCTCTAAGCCTCGAGCAACCGGTGGTTTCTTCAACGCTTGGTAGATTTTCTTTTGGTAGAAAAGTGTCGAAAACTCTCAGCTCTCAGTGAATACATGAGCCAGAGACTTGAGCGACAGAGACTCGTTTCAGCATATCAACAGCAAAATACAGGGGACGGTCACGTGTAAATGGGTGGCGATAAATTATTATTTTTTACATATAAGAGTTTTCTTTCGATAAGGTTAGAAAATTGTGTAGGAGCCAAAAGTTCATATAATATATGGTATCGGTGATAGATATATCCACTCTTAGTTTTATAAGGAAATGTGTATATTGACGAAAATACTTTATCAAACTCTAAGTGAAAATATAAATACATTTTTCGTGGGAAGCCTGCCCAGGGTGCATTTCATGCCTTTCTTCAGATGTCTAGTTTAAGAAGACTCAATCCCTCAATCATCGACTAAGGAAAACCTCGAAAAACCTTCAGTCAGGATTGCCGGTCTCGACGGGATTTGAACCCGAGATCTCCCGAATCAGATTCGCGCGCTTAACATTTGAGCCAACAATGTCGGTAATCTTTAAATGACCTAATATATACATATATATTATAATTTTGTTAATTTATCAGAGTATTGCATGTCATATTGAAGCCGTTTTGAAGGTAACTGTAAAAGTTCTTCTGAATTAAACTGAAACTTCTGAGTCTTTATTCGAATACCTTGAATGAAAGCCTGACAACTCTCATTTGTTTTAAATTCGAAACTCTCATTCTTTCTGAACATTCTTCTCCTTTTTTACTCGCTCGTCCTTTGAGGATAGAATATGAAAGTATGCAAATATGACGATTTCAAAATGGTATTCTTTAATGCAGACAACGCATATATAGATGTAAAGAAATTGCCATTCAACTGTGTGATTAAAATTGTCGAAGGATTTCTATACCAACCCATTGGCTTCAGCTGACAGACAAACAGAAATAATTTCGAATTGTTCGTAACATCAGGATTTGACAGAGTATGCTTTCCTTTGAGGTAGATGCTTTGACAGAGGTTAATCTTTTTTTAAAGGACGATGCTATAGGTTGATATGAATGTTCGCTTCGCAACCCAGCTTTGTGAGTTCGACAGACAGACTACTGAATTGCATCACGATTTAAAAATAACGACAAATCAATGTACAAAATGAGAAAATTAATTAAAATTAACCAAAATAAATAGATTTAATTCATATTACGCGTTACACTTTGAGTAAATTTAAACAGTAAAAACAGTAAAAAAATCAAAGCCAAGGCAATATGAATACATTCCAATACAGATGTCAAGTTTGATGTTAAGTTACGTTATTTTAAAATAATATTTTTAGAAATTCAACAAGATAAAAATAAATATCATTATCTCTTTGATTTGCCACTGTATGAGCTGACGCTCGTTCCAGTGGCTTTATAGTTAAATATTCATATTCGATTGCAACGATCGTCTAATCGGTCAAAGAAGTCTAGTTTAATAAGCGCAAGAGTCATTATGTAGGGTCGGGAATAAAAATACATGAATTTATCAGTATTCTTATCGGACGATATCATATTCTTCTTCTTTTTATTGAGAGGTTATGGAGTTTGATCACAAGTCACAGAGACCGTTATCTGTGATAAGAGTGCACTGTGCAACGCTACGGTCAGTTGAGTTATAACGAGGCACAATCCAAGCTTTAAATTAATCAATCCCCACCCAGTCACATAGAATACTAGGCCGCTTCGCGAACGCTTTTTTTAGTCGCGTTGATGAATGAGCCTTTTTTGTTAGCTTTTAGTTTGCGTGGGATCTCTTTACTTTTGCAACTGCTTTTTGAACGTATTGTAGGTTATTGTTGTCAAGTTTCTATTGTTACTTATTAATTGTTATTATACACCTAAAAAAACTCATATTGAAACCTTTATTTCTATAGATTCTGAATAACTTTTTCAACTTTTTCTTTCAAAAGGCAATACATCACCATTGCCTTAATGTCCATGTGAAAATAATATAAATGTTGTAGCCCCAACCGTTTGGTCAGAATTGGCCCAAATGTCACGAAAATATAGCACTAAAAATCGAAAAAAATCGTAAAAGTACGATATTCATGAGAAATATTTAATCGATTGTACCCAAAAACGTGGCAAGTCTAAGTTCAGAGATTTTAAAGCTTCCCTAAAATTTTCATCAAAATCGCATATGTCGTTTGCCCGGTAGAGAGCGAACAAACAGACAAAAAAAAAAAAAAAACACCTGAGCTAAGTTTTTTGAGGGTCAGTGAAATTGAAGTCTTCGCTTCGCTCATCCAATTAAATACCTTAAAAAACTTAATTTAAAAACTTAATTTATATGGTTTCTGGATAATTATTTCAACTTTATCTTTCAAAAAGCAATACATCACTTTTACCTTCATGTCCATATGAAATATGAACGTTCTAGACCCACCCCTTTGGTCAGAATCGGCCCAAATGTCACGAAAATATCGCACTAAAAATCGAAAAAAATCGTAAAAGTACGACATTCATGAGAAATATTTCTTTGATTGTACCAAAAAACGTGGCAAGTCTAAGTTCAGAGATTTCGAAGGTCCCCTCCAATTTTAATCAAGATCGCATATGCCGTTTGCCCGGTAGCGTGCGAACAAACAGACAGAAGAACAAACAAACTAACAAACAAACAAAAAACATTGGAGCTAAATCTTTTGAGAAGTCAGTGAAATTGAAGTCTTCGCTTCGCTCATCCAATTATAACAAGAACTGATGGATTGATGTCCATATCAGAAGTAAAAAAAAAAACTTCTGTCTATAGCGGGAGTCGGACCCTGGACTTTCTCCATTGGTAGCAAAGCCTCTAACCATTGTGCTCTTTTTGTCACTGTCAGGAGAATTCAGAGGGGGGGGGGGACTCTAATGCACACGAGACCAAGATTGCGCCAGAAAGGGTTAAAACTTAATCCAAACATGTTATGAACATCTTGTGTTACAGGTTACAAGCTAAGTTTCTTGTAACAAGTCCTCATAAGTGGATTATTGTCTCATTAGTAAGAGCAAGTAACTAATCCTTGGGTATGGTCCCACCCATGGTACAATGATATCTCTGTGTGGCTAGAATATCATTGGATCATGGGTCCCACCCATAATAAACGCTATCGTTGCAATTCTCCTCTGGTTCCTCGGATGTCCGTAATGTAATTCATATCAACTATTCACTCTCTCGCGGCTCTATAACAGCTCGCGTCCTTAATTCCCGTCGCGGTCTATCTTTGAACGAATGTTTGTATAGACTTCAACATTCATATACGAATCTACCCTATTGTTCTGATATCTCAAGTGATGAATTTTCAGGTAAAGTTATCTTGTACAGAGAAAAGTTACCCAATTTTTTACTTCTTATGTAAGAAACAATCGTACACTATATTATGTCGTAGGTCCATCAGCAGATGACTTCTTAGGTAAAAAGTGTGAATTTAGTTTGGAGGTTCAAAACTTTATTCTATAGGACTTATTCTCAGACCGTGAGAAACATTGATAAAACTAGTCAGATTGATGTTGGCTGATGTCGAGGAGACCACCCGAATAATACACTCGTGTCAGTTGGTCAATCGTGTATTTTATCTCTCCCTGGACAGCCTGGGAAGCGAGCCAAGAAGATGCTAAGAAATAAATAATGTGAGTAAGGCTCTTTAGTTCTAATTATTATTTATATGGATGTGTATAGTTGGTGTTTTCGTGTTAAACCCATATTTCCACGTTCCGGTTCTTATCTACGATGTTTCTGTATTATTAATGTATGTAGGTACGTATATTTATAAATTTCAAAAACCTTTCCCTCATCATATTTTGCAAAGTTTTGTATCTTTAATTTGCTACATATGTTTGTAATGGATCTGGATCTGGGACACTCGGTGAATAAATAACATATTTTCTTTCTATAACCAATAAATTTATGAGGAAATATATGTTTATCACACGACTTTTGTAGTAAAGAAAACAAATAATATGCATTTATCGCAATCCTTCATGCAATAGCCTACGGATTTCGCCATAATACATTAATGTTCATTATGCAACTTTATTTCTAAAAAATACAATGAACCCACAGTTCAAACCAAGACATAAACACACATAAAGAAATAGGACGTAATAGCATAGAGCAAAACAAAACACTAAAATGAGAGCAATATATTTGTATTTATTTGTTTTTATTATGTACTATTGTGGTGCAAAACAGTTAGACATTGTTTCCTTGCGAAGCAAGAGATAGGAGCAGCAAGATAGGAAAAAAAAGAGAAAACAACAAAAAACTGAGGGGGGAAGATAGAACAAAGACAGGAATATATTGTGAAGAGATGAAACTCCATGTGTTGTTCGTTGTGGCAGCGCTTCTTGGCTCCTCTTGGGGCGACGGAGAGGGCGGTGACGGTGACACCGTGACTGAGTCTCCAAGTCCAGATGGCGGTGTGTCGTCCTGCCTCAACGTACCCGAAGACGCGTTTCTACGCTCCATCACCCTTGGCTACACGGACATAAGTGTCAACTGCCTGGCAAAACACGACTCTGGACGTGAACTCCGTAACTTCACCGACATAGCCGAATTTCGTCAGTATCTCAATGCCTTCTGCCAAGGAGTGCCAGTCATGAAACAGTGCCTGGCTAACGTCACAGCATTGTCGAAGACGTGCCAGAACCACACAGTTCATCAATCTGATGCGATCTTCTTCGAGGTGTTAGAGTCTGGTCTGGATATTGTATGTAGACAAGGAGGCGATAATTTTAGCTCATTCATGTTCCATGTTATACAAGACACCTCATGTTTGAACACTGTAAACTCTGCGTTAGAATCAAATATCAATGCAGATCTTAGCGCATCCGAGAGGCATCTGATCATTTATCGTGAATTAAAGCTGGGCAAGGATTGTTTGATAAACGAAACTGAAGGTGATGATCGTAAGACTGAAATGGCGACAGGCATTGATGAATTCCTGGGTAAGATAAAGTGTATTCACCCGGTAGACAAGTTAGTTGTTAATTGTGCCACCATTGATAACCTGAAAAGTGTTATTTAACACTTGTTCTTATCCATCTGGTAAAATAAGTTTGCCCCCTTTATTAGTTTAAAATAAAAACGAATGAGTGTAAATCCATAATAGGCTGCAGATATCAGAAAAAGTAAGAGCCTGATTAGAATGTAGTTTTAGGAAGTTTAATAGTGAAATTGAAAGTGAATGATAATGGAAACAAGCTTGAAATAATTGGTTGGTTATCCATTTTTCGCAATCCTCGAAAAACTTGCAAAATAGAATTTGCGATTATTAATTTAAACGTAATTGTTCAACCAAGTTCTTTTTTCTAATTAATTTAAACGTTATAACATGCAAATTCTATTTTGCCAAGCTTTTCGAGGATGCTGTTATGGGACACTGTACGTTTATGAATTAAGAATGCGCAAATGTGGAAGGGTAGATGAGCTTGGCCCTTTTTTTAGATCTCATTTCTTTTGAGTGTGTAAGGTTTGGCTGTATTTCTACAAGTTTTTGTTATGTGTGTGATCTTATTACTTTTTCAAGTTCCATTGCAAAATTATTTGTTAAAATATAATAATTTTATCAAAGTTAATTTAATTTCTATGGTATTAGCAATAACAATAGGATGGTAAATATCTAGACCCGGATTCATGTACATCCTGGGTATAGGTGGTATAACCATGGTATAACGACGGTATAAGGACTGGTTAGTGGTTAAGTCTAGGCAACTCACGGCCAATTAAAACTTTCCCATGCAACAACAAACGCACAACTAATGTTATTTGACACCTATTTCACTGCATCCACAGCCATGTAAATCATCAGATAATGAAATGAATATTGAAAATTTTCACCATCTTTTGTTTTACATTTTCATTAAAAGTGACAGGAGATTGCGTGAGTTTATTAAAAGAAAAGGAAAGGCTTATTATTGACGTAAATTTAGGAATAGCCTAGGACTATCATACCATTGTTTATCTGCATTAGGCTTTTGGTAATCAAAACTAGTTATTTGTACGGGATGTGTGTCAGAACAAGGTTATGCTGGCCTAGGGTTGGCTAAGAAAGGCCTGCCCCAAAACATGTAGTGTAAGTATTTATTTATCTAGTCCTATAGCCTAATGGAACTTTAGACCTACACTGTTGTATTATAAATAATTTTCTACATCTGGGCCTAGGCCAGGGACGGTTTCTGATTTGTTTTATGAGAGTATAATGACACCTTTTCTCGTTCCACACAAAGAAGAAAAATTTAAAATGTCCGCCATTTGTTTACGTATCGCACTTTCCCGCCTAACTCTGCTTATACCGTCAACAAGAGTCAAGTAACTATAGTTACTTGTTGATTGTATGCCTAGTGTTTAAGGCTTATTTTAAAACCTTTATTTGAAAGCCTTCCAACAAACTTTTTCAACTTTTTTTTCAAAAGAGACTATATTACTATAACCTTAATGTCCATGTAAAATATGAACATTGTAGCCCCACCCGTCTGGTCAGAATCGCGGGCCGATTGAAACTGACGAATTAGATGTTAGTAGTAGTAGTAGTAGTAGTAGTAGTAGTAGTAGTAGTAGTAGTAGTAGCAGTAGCAGTAGCAGTAGCAGTAGCAGTAGCTAACATCCTTAAAGTGATTTTGAGCATGTTTCAAGCCATTTTTTCACCAAGAAGGAATGGTCGTACCCCAATAAAATTTGGCATGTGTTGTCAGGTCCCTAAATCCCCTCGATTGAGATAGTTTTCAAGTTTACATCACGTTACATGACGGCTGGGTAACACCTCGAAATCACCCCAACTCTGCTTGGTGTATAAGGTGCTTCAGTGTGTAGCGCACCGCGGCTTGGCTGCGGCACCCTAACGGGCACCTAGATAAACATCACATTACAATCTTTTACTAAAAAAATTATATGATTCGACATTAAAAAGTTCAGTATCCAAGCCAGTAAATATACTGTTCAGTACGTAAAAACTACAACCAGTTTGAATTCCGCGCTGCCATGCCACACTCAGAAGACATTATTATGCTCGTTCAAATTGCCGATGGCGGCCCATGCTCGGCGGATGGGAGTAGGGCCTACTAATAGTTTGGTATCTATATGGTTTAGCAGGAAGGTGGGGCTTAATTCAAAGCTCTTTGTACAGAAGATACTTCTCATATAATTCAAATACACACACATTACCACGGTCAGAGATCAAATTTTTGGGTACGCAAAGTTTTTTTTAATACACCATTTTGTATTTTATCGTATAAATTGTATTAAAAGTCTTGTTATTTTCACCCCTAAACTATTTAATCTACAGTAGGGTGAAATATGAAATAAATAAACATAAAAGAATTCAATTTCCAAAGAAGGATCGTTTATCAAAATCATGTTACAAAAGTCAAAATGACTGGGCTATAAATTAGCAGCTATGAAAACCCTCTCAGAATTGATAAGTCCTGATTTTTGCACCCCTAAACTATAGAAGCAACAGTGGGATGACATGGAAAAAATAAACAAATAAGAATTCGATTTCCAAGGTACGTTCGTTTTTAAACCACCTTACAGAAGTCAGAATAACTGTCGTCTAAATAAGTAGCTATAAATGATCTTTTGAATTGCGAAGTCCTGATTTTTGCACCCCTAAACTGTAGAATCTACAGGGGGTGAAATTTGAAATAAATAAATAAAAATTCGATTTCTAAAGTAGGATCGTTTTTCAAAATTATGTAAGAGAATTCAAAATTACTGGGCTCTAAATTAGCAGCTATAAATGCTCTCTCAAATGGCCAAGTCCTGATTTTTGGTCCCCTAAACTATAGAAACTTTAGAAAAGTAAAGAAACTATAGGAAGTGCTCGTCATCAAACTAGATTAATCAAACTTCCATGTTGATATTATTATTCGATTGGGTACAATCTGAAAATGTTGTTTGTGTTAGCGGTTTCGCGCAACACTTGGCAATTTATACGTAGTGTGTTTTGTGGTTGTAGGCACATAAATCAGTGGAAATGTGACTAACATAAATTAAATGTGTACATGAAACATTTACGTCTCTTATCTCTTAAAGTCGTATAGCTTAGAGATGGGCTCGAATGTGTTGTTATCCCAATAAACACCCCCTACTTCCTAAGCCCTCATACACTTGTTCATACATTTATCTGTGTTCATACTTTTATGATATTTTCTTAGATGTATTTATTGGATGAGCGTAGCGAGCGAAGCGAAGATTCCATTTCACTTCACATGAAAAAAAATCCGGAATGTTTTTTTTTTGCTGTTTGTTAACACGATTCCGGCTAAACCAATACTACAAATGCAATAAAATTTTGTGGGGGCCTTCGAAATCTTTGAACTTAGAACTGCCAGGTTTTTGAGCGCAATCAAAAAATTATTTCTCATAATAATTGCAATTTTACGATTTTGTTTATTTTTTTAATTTCTTCGACTTATAACACCTACATGCTTTATCCGATTGTAATAATTTTTTCACAGAACCATAATTTTATGATTTGATGTATTCGTGTGAAATTTGAGCGTAATCGAATAATTATTTCTTATGAAAATCGAAATTTTACGCTTTTTTCGTTTTTAAACAATTACGCTCATCCAACAACGCGCCTGAAAAAGCGTTTGCAAAGCTTCCATCTAGGCCCCTAGTGAAATTCAAATTAAAAACAAGTGGTAATCTGCTCAGAAAGTTTCTCTGGCTAGCCTTTAGGCCAAATGTGAGTATATTGATAACTTTTTTTAAGGCTTAGGAATCATGGTTGAATTAATTAAAATGCGGTCTCTCAAAATTGCAAATTTTATTATTATTAGATTGTAGGCTTATAATAGGAGGTAGTTTAATGGTATAACAGCTAGTCCAGTCTCAGCGACCAATTTAAAAGTAATTAATGAATGCGATCGAATTGAATCTAATACATAACATACATTTTTGTAGGATACCTGCTGTAGGGTATACACATCAGATTTAGCCGCTGTGACCCTCTTCAGGTGACTAACTAGGAATATTGCGGATAGGACGATTGTGAAGGGATGTCCGAGGGCTGTTTAAGAGGACTCAATCCCTTGCATTCGCATTAACGGCTGAGGAAAACCTCGGAAAAAAACATTCAGTCAGGATTGCCGGTCTCGACGGGATTCGAACCCGAAACCTCCCGAATCAGAGTCTCGCGCTTAACGCTCGAGCCAACACTGTCGGTGAATCTAATTATGTACAGGCTATAAGTTGCTCAAGTCGTGAAGATTTAATGCCAGTCTCTTGAATTTACTAACAACAGTATTTTTTAAAAGTGTTATCGAAAGGGCAAACTACAGTTTTTTTCAGTGTGATTTACGTATTGTGATTGGTCAATTGCTCTTCAAATCAGCGAGAATTGAATGTTTTCTCTAATCAGTCCACTGACAGGCAGTGTCAATATTTGGTTCGTGGCCATGCGTCTATAATGAGTTTAAATTGGCTACCGGATTCAATTTTTTTTTTAATTAAAAATATAATTTAGAATTCATATTATTATTATTTCGAAGATAAAAATCGGATGACATCCTCCATTTGTACGTTAGTGCCGTATCTGTCGGTAAAATACATCAAATTGAACGTTATCAAAGCTGAAGACTGCAGTTGGTATTTGTGGGTGTGCATTCTTTAGTATCATGTGATTTCGCGCCTTTTTGAACTGACCAATGAAAAGCGCGAAAAGGGGTAACACACGTCACACTTTGCATCCGGTGCCAACTGCCGCTCGTTACTCATCAACATCTTGCCTGCCTGGAAGTGTCGCCAAAATCACCTCTCAAGACTACAGTGACTTCAAACTGTCAATAAGGTAAGACTTGCCATATATCTCTTTTAGAAATAACATCTTACACCATTTTAACATTTATATCTGTTGTCTACTACTTGGTACTTAAGAGGTAGAAAGTGAAATTCTCAATTAACACGAGGTAGGCTCTTAGGTGTCACGGGTGGCCATTTTGATTTGCTTTGGATACTTATTTTCGAATGGGTATGTAAGGAAGTCCAATTAAGAGTTAATGATTGTTTTTAATGTAATTTGCCACGAAAATCACAGTTTAATTTCTATATTTTGTAATAGTCTAGTCAAGATAATTGAGTACCTACGTATATGAGGTAAAGAGGGGGGAAGGGGGTTGACTTTGACCTGAATGGCCTCGCTTTATTACTTTGATCCAAAACCCTGTTATAATTATTAATTAGTCTCGTGTTTTAAAGTTTTCAACGTTTGGCTTATAAGTTTTGAAAAGTCAAGATTTGAAATAGGCCTAACATAATGAAGAAGCCGCATCAATGCATTCACGTAAATAAATTGCTTCTGCGTTCTAAGGTCCTCTTGATATGGCAGGTCACAGGTTTGAATCCCATACCGATATTTCTAGATAAGTTTCTTCAAGACGTTCACAACTGTTAGAATATTCCGATCGAGGTCATTTCGGATGCACAACACACGCAAACACAAGCACACACATCAGGCTCTTCCTAGTTTACATTATTCTTTTGCTTCATTATATCTTTACGTCATACATTTCCGTCACGTTTATGTTCATTTTGTTTCACGTTCATGAGAAAATCTATCCTTTAGAAAGCTGTTTTCTCTCCCCTATCGGCCCAATTACAAATAAATAAATAGTTAAAAGTAAACACAAACACACCACCATCTTGAGAAGTAACACAATGTATTTTGTATCGTATTCTACAACACACAAAATCCAAGTTGCTGGGTTTTCTGCACAGGCAAGCTGAAATCTCACTCTCTTGATAACGCCCGGCCTAGCTCGCACGATGTACAGCACAGCTGATTTTGTTTACATGTCAACGCAGGCTTGAACACTTACATTTTCGATGACGGTAGTAAATAAATAATAATGTGTAGGCCTAGTTTTAGCAGTGAGCCTTGAAGTTCAGTGAGTCACATGAACAAGTGAACACATTTATTGTAGGTTAGAGTCTGTTGATTCAAAAAGTGTAGAATGCAGTCGAGTGAACTGGAGTTTTGTTATTGTGATTTCTCAAGATACCTTACTGTATGTATTCATGCATTGTTGATATTACGCGAGTGAAGGTTGATTGTGTACCAGATCGCAGTCTCGATTACCCAATTCGTTAGATAGTGTTGTGTGGACTTTTTAACAACTCGATATAGTAGTGTTTATTTATAGGGCCTTACAAGTTACAAGTATGATGTGTTTTGTGGTGTTATCGCCACTCATTTCTGTATTGTGCCTTATTAAAACGTTTCTGCGTGTGTTATATACAATGTTTACTAATTGTGTTTCAATGTATGTTATCCTTACGTTCCGGAAGGCCTAGGCCTGGTGTAATGTCATTGTGTGACGTTTTGCTGTTCGTGTCTTCAAACATTAATTTTGCTTTACAAATTTCAATTGTGATAGATTAGCCACTAGTTATTTCCACTTATTGTGTGGTCTCAAACTGTA
This sequence comes from Sweltsa coloradensis, assembly GCA_024449915.1. NCBI lineage: Eukaryota > Metazoa > Arthropoda > Insecta > Plecoptera > Chloroperlidae > Sweltsa > Sweltsa coloradensis. Next base: position 20,175 of record JAMZAV010007511.1, read on the forward strand.
TTTGTGAACATTAATTTGTTGATTTTACCAAAGAGATCATAATACCGATACTGCTACTGATAATTTCGATAAATATTTAATTTATTAATATAGCATACATGTATCTTGCAGTGCTATTATTAAAACATTATACTCCGGATTGGGCGGTCGTAAGAAGTGGAATTTGCTTAATTTTGGGGCATAGTAAAGCGATTGTTTTGTCGTCATGAAGTTTGACAGTTGACTCGTATCGCGTCACGTGCCGCTGTGTTCTAGTTGCTGAGAATCTGACCAATGGGAACGCTCCAAATCAGCACGTGGTGGAGCGCACACAACTCAAATCACAGCACCTATAGTACACGACTTGTCAGATCGTTCAGTGCGCAGTGTCAAATGAATAATAAGTTTGTGTTGGTATTGTTCGTCAAATCGTGCGTGAACATTTTATTATTTTTTAATAGTTAATTAAAATTGAAGTGTTATTGCGGGTTATCTACGTGAAGTTGTTTTCAACAGGATAAAAACATTGCAGATTGCGTCATACTTGTTCAGAGAGGAGTCGAAAAAGGTAGGACTGAATTATTTTATATCCAACTGCACATGTACATTCATAATTTTCATTCAATCATGTAGTATAAAATGAGTTTTAAGTAAGGAAAAAGTTATATGTCAATAGATGTTCTTTACTGATTGTTAGTGCTAATAAAGCCAGATTCCAAATACAACATAGGGCAGTCGAGTCGCCAATTGCTAGGTCTGTCCAGCACTGGCCTTTTCCTTTATTGTTTCATCCCACGTTCCCTTATGTGATAGGGTAATTTAATTGTATGTATGAATTAATTACTTAATTAATTAATTTAACGTATCCTATTCAGTTATCATAATTCAGTCATTCACATATCGCCCCTTATAGCCCATCGTCTTGGTTTTGGTTAGTGCATGTTTGCTTAAATATCATACGTTCAGCCCAATATAATTAATTACATATGCAAAATTAGCCACCATTTTCAACAAAGGTCATGCATTGACGTCACAAGTCTACGTGACATCCGGTAAGTGGTGAGTCACCGTCTCGCGGCACGTCTGGGGTCATACACGTGCCGCTGTTCGCGACTAGTTGTTGTCGTTTCTACTACCTAATCAATGGGAACGCACCAATGTTTTTATTAATGAAATTACATCGTTATTTTTGACAACTGCCTTTGACTTTATCACGATACATATTCGTGTTCAGTGGCGTCAAGTTTACGGAATGTAGATGAAGGTATGTCTTGACACGTATTTTATATACTTATGCATTTATAATTAAATGTGGTCTTTGTACACGAATGTTGTACGTTTTTAGGCTTGCTGTTTCGCTCACGGAGGAATTTTGTGTTAAGTTAGAGCCTAGTTTTTATTGTAAATATTATAAATATAAATATAAATATTATCAGGATCTATATTTACCCACTGAAATCTTGATGAATAATTAAATACATTTGTATTTATCGTCTATACCCACTCAATCGCATAACTTATTTACAGTATGTGACTTTAAATTCAAAGCTTACCGGGCCAATCTCCCCACTAAAGATCGGTATTTTAAATAGGAAATATAGTATTAATCACCTTTTGGTATCCTACTAGGATGATCCTAGACAAATAACCTTTACTTTCTCCACCAATAGCAGTGAGCACTAGACTTTAGGTCGACCGGTCTAGTAATAATCTCAATACTCGCCGTCCTTTCAAATCGCATGAATTGTAGCTTTTGGTAAATATGAACGATTCCGTATTATTGTCAAATTTGAAAAATAACTTTCAAAAAGGCTTTACTAAGCATCACTGGTCAACATATTAATGTTTCAAAACGGCGCTTACCTTGGAAATGTGTAAAAAGTTGAAAAACATGAACTATAAGTGGCGAGGAGTGACGCAGCCTAGGCCTACCGTGCTGAGATGTTGTACTCACTGCAAGTACCTTACAATAACATAATTTAAAAATCCAAAATAGAATCATCACGTTTCTGGTGTTACCTATAGTAACAAAAAAACTTCAAACCGGCCTTTAACGTCACTATTTTAAACGAAAGTCATGTTGCGTTGAAAGTCCTTTATATTTAAAATAGCGACGTTTAAGGTTTTGTAAGTTGAGTATTTTAGTGCAAAAGGTTGGTACTACGTAAAAGCAAGATGTTAATGTCCAACATGGTAAACCAACAACAGTGAAATGTCTCGATTGTTTACGTGTTCAATCTGTGTTCATTTTTCCATATTCCCGCCTACGCGGGTTGGCATTGTAAAGTTTCAACTATAATTGAGGTAATTTGTTCAATTACCAGTGGATTTTTGCTGGGAAAAGAAGGTTAGCCGGGGTTTGGGGGGGGGGGGGGTTGCGCGAAGCGCCGTGGCGAGGTTAGTACACCACTTGGGCATACAGCCTTGCAGGTGACACTAATGTTTTTCCTACTTTTTACACTTTTTTAAGGTAAGCGCCGTTTTGAAACGTTAATATGTCGACTAGTGATGCTTAGTAAAGTCTTTTTGAAAGTTATTTTTCAAATTTGACAATAATACGGAATTGTTCATAATTACCTTTGTGTTCATTTGGTTTAAAGGCGCGTCAACTGTAAGGTACGCCACCTATAGGGGATGTGAGGAGTACAGACTCATGCTGGACCGATCCAGCCACATACAAGTGGAGGGAAGGGATTGAGCTTTTTACAAGTGAATTGTACTAAACGGTGATTTTCGACCCATTATAGTAATACGAAAGCATTATCATTGCAACTTGTAGATTAAAGTCCCCGTTATTTGGAGTACTCTGCACTAGCCATGCAATGGTCGATATGTATTTACTTTAGAATGTATTCACTAAAGCCTTCAAAAGTCTGTACTATTTTTATGACCTTGTTTGGAGAGAAGACGGTAGTAAATTTTATTAGTGAATTGAACGAGTCCAATAAGATTTTGTTGGCCATAGTAAGTTTGTAATAGTTTAGAACAGAGTGCTAATTATTTTTATTTTTTGAATACACTATTGGTAAGGAACCAGCCCAGGGACAACTAGCCCCTATTAACCCTTATCGGTCATGTGTCGGGGCAGCCCCGACATTACGATTTTCCCGTTGCGGTCATATGTCGGGGCTGCCCCGACAGCGCGCATATTCAAACTTAGCGCCGCAAATACACTCGTTCAAGGTCGCGCTGCTATCTGTCTACTCTTTTAGCAACTTGATCAATATGTTACCGACTGAACTTCCCCCTTCACAGTCTCATTGGTCCACGGGATATAAGAGATTTTAAATCGATAATTTAGCTGGCTGTGGGACCAATTTCATCTGTAAACAAACATGGTTGTCTTCGTCGCGCAAAAAACGTAGTTCGATCAGGACATAAACGCAGTTCTAGACGAAAGTAATGATAGCTTTGAGTTAAGTGAAGATGAATTGGACAATTTAACTTTGGTGATGATAATGTCGTGGATGTGATAATGAGGATGCAAGCGATAGTGAAGCTGAAAAGGTGGATCGGAATCTGGAAGTGACAGTGACAGTGGCGGAGCTGGTGATGCCGGTCCTGATCCTGTCAATGGTAAGGCTGGGCGAAATGGTTGGTAAGATTAATTTATTTATTTTATTTATTTGGACTTTGCTGAACTACCCTTCACAGTTAGGAATCCAGGGATTTTTTTTTATGCTGTTTTTTCCTATGTGCGACCAGCCGAACTCAGATTTCTCATGAACCAATAATTGCTATGATTGTAAATTATTTACATTCATAGTTTCATTCATATGCGCGAGTAGTCTAGTCTCCAATTTCAAAAACCCCTTCGCGTCTTCACTCGGCAGCTTTGAGTCATCGGAAATACGATTAGGGACCGGGCTCTGCTTCTGCTCTCCGATTACGAAATGCAGCGCATTGGCATCTGTTTTTTTCCCCGAGCGCTACTGATCGTATAGTTCGTTAAAGGGTTTCAACCCTTCTTTGCTGCTATCTCTATGGCCCTCCCCCTCACCACCCCCCAATCCGCGCCGAATTCTGTACCAGATCACTCAACAATCGCACGCTCATTAGGCCTTCATGTTGTCACGTAATAATAAATATCCGCCCCTAGAATAAAGCTGTATAGGAACGGGGGAAACAGTTAAATAAAAACATTGCCTGACATCAACTTCACAAAGACAATGCGAAGACGAGAGGATACCACAGCTTTGTTTACGCGATCACTACAATCACAGCTACCGCCGCGCGAGGGGGAGGGAGAGTTTTATGACGCCGTGTACTGTCTGTTTCAGTACTGTGTCATAGCTCGCGATCGGAAATACCCGTTTTGAGCGGCTCGGAATTCCTTCAAACCTACGATTCGGGAGATTTTTTTTGGTACATCGTCGATTTCTAAAGTAAACTTGTACACGTTTTTGTGACCAGGGTGTAAATGTTTAGTGAAAACACGCTTTCTGGACCATCCCTAAGAAATATCATTGCCAAATCCCAAAAAACAGAAGGTGTAAAGCACACTTTTGTTTCCACTTTGTTGCACAAAATACCATACTCAAAAAAGTACAAGGCATAAAAATCCAAGAATACTATGTACCTGTATAACTATTTGTCCTGTTCTTCTCAACTATGTTTTACCTCTTGTTTACCTTGTTCACTATAAAACAGTGCATAGGCCTACTTTGTGCAGGAACAATGAGTGAACATAAAATAATCATGAATTGTTACCTAGCAACTTAGGGCTAATTTGGGGAGATATCCCAAAGCCAAATCAAGGGGAAAAGAAGGTGTAAACTAAGCACAAATTTGTTTCCATTGTTGTTTATTTCTTATGATTGATGAATAAAGTTTAAATTTTCTGTAAGGTCTGGCACACATGAGTGACACAATTTTGTTATAATAAAAAGCCAATTAAATTTTACCAAATAAAAATGTAGTCCCTTAAATAATGTTTGAAATAAAATATTTTTTCGAAAAATAATTTTTTTTATTTATTTATTTATTTATTTATTTTTTGCAAAAAATATATAAAAACAAAACAATTATTGTAAATATCTAGGGCCCAGGTAGAAGAATAAATGCAGTCCTTTGCTACCCAAAATAAAAATTTGAAGTGACACTTTAGGTAGGTAGGCCTACCAAAAGTTGCAAATAGTCCTACATGTAAAACATTGTTACTTTTTCAACTTTTTATGATTTAGCCACTAACAAATTTATTTACTTTTAGGGGCCTACAATGGTATAAAATTATAAAATTTGCCCTAATAGTAAGAATTGTAGTAGGTCTTACAATATAAATAAAACATAATACAAAACATAAAAAAGGGAGTAATTTTGAAGCAATTTTATTTTTTTCCTATTTTATCGGAAAAATTTATTATATTTATGACAAAAGAAAGAAATAAATTAAAATAAACTGTAAATATATCATGAAAATCTATGTACAAAAGAAGTGTATACTCAAAATAAAAAAAAATTTGGGGGTGTTACTAGGTACAATACCTGCAGACATACCTTAATAGCAAAAATGTCATTTTCCCACTTTTTTCATTGAATTATATCTGACCTGAGGAAGAGACACTTAGGGAAAAAAATTTGACCAAAAAAGGGTTAAGGTGATTACATCGGTATTGTGTTTCTAGTCCACAGTCTGCGTGAACGTCGGACATTCCAGTGCAACGGGGAAAGCCAGTGATAATTGTCATAAATTTGTATATTTGTAGCTTTATGTCGCGGGTCTCCGACTAGTTCACCTCATAAGGACACGGAAGTGAGGATCGGTCTTAGTCTTTTAATCCTTGGATTCGGGTCACCCAAATAGGCCTACTGATATCACGAGGTAAAAATAGATAACTTAATAATAAGTACTTGATAAAATACAAAATGATGTTTTGAATATCTGTGAGTTTGCAGCACGGAGTGCTCGAAAGCTTAGTCGGTTCCCATTCGAATCCCGTATAGTTCAGCAACCTTTGCGTGGTCATGGGGGTGACCGCTTTGCCCTGAAACATACGAATACCGCTGGCTAGAGCAGATGGAGGGTTCGAAAGCTAGTATAACGGCTTCGTTCTGCTCGACAGTCCGGGTTAGTGGAGGAACCTATATGACTGTCAAGGTTACACCGTCCTTTCGGATGGGACGTAAAGTCGTTGGTCCCCTTGGTACTTTTCGAAAGGAGTAAGCTACGTGCCGGTACCGGGTTTCTCCTCCACCCTTCTGTTCATACTTCATCCTCATCTTTCACCACTCATCGTCTAGAATAGCCAAAGTGCATTAATATGAGACGTTAAGCAATATCCAATCAATTAAGCAATTAAACTTGTATTAAAAGTGCGAAGACTTACTTATTAATAAATAAGTAGGCCCCTAATTGACGTACACGCAACTGAGGTACATGAGTTCGAACCTCGCAAAGGGTGAATTTTGATCCAACGGACGTAATCTATAAGAAATTACCGTCAAGAATAACATAATTAATAATAGTAACATTACATATAAAATGAACAATATAACATAAAATAAATAAAGAACATTTATACATTTTATTTTATTCGTAGATTCGCGTAAATTGAATTATGCGGCGAAAGATTACAAATGGGATTGATCAGTTGCATCGTCAGGAAACACTCGTAACATGTCACGAAATACTCTTGTTTACGGATCTAACCAATGATCTGTTTGATAAACTCAAAGTGAGTGATGGCAAGTTTACTCCCACCCCGTATTTATTTCAGGTTTCCAATGAGTCATAGTGATTTCGACTATGTTTTGAAAACCAGTAGCTACTGAACTTCAATATTACATCATTCATTATTATATTTTTTCGTTTGGCGGTATTTTGTACCGATTTATCTAGGTGCCCGTTAGGGCGCCGCAGCCAAGCCGCGGTGCGCTACACACTCAAGCACCTTATACACCAAGCAGAGTTGGGGTGATTTCGAGGTTTACCAGCCGTCATGTAACGTGATGTGAACTTGAAAACTATCACAATCGAGGGGATTTAGGTACCTGACAACACATGCCAAATTTTATTGGGGTACGATTATTCCTTCTTGGTGAAAAAATGGCTTGAAACATGCTCAAAATCACTTTAAGGATGTTAGCTACTGCTACTGCTACTACTGCTACTGCTAACATCTAATACGTCGGCCCGCGATTCTGACCAGACGGGTGGGACTACAATGTTCATATTTTACATGGACATTAAGGTTATAGAAATCACAACACATAACAAAAACTTGTAGAAATACAGCCAAACCTTACACACTCAAAAGGATGAGATCTAAAAAAAGGGCCAAGCTCATCTACCCTTCCACATAAACGTACAGTGTCCCTAAACAGCATCCTCGAAAAGCTTTTCAAAATAGAATTTGCGATTATTAATTTAACGTAATAGTTTATCAAAGTTCTTTTTTTGTAATTAATTTAAACGTAAACATGCAAATTCTATTTTGCCAAGCTTTTCGAGGATGCTGTTATGGGACACTGTACGTTTATGTGGAAGGGTAGATGAGCTTGGCCCTTTTTTTAGATCTCATTCCTTTTGAGTGTGTAAGGTTTGGCTGTATTTCTACAAGTTTTTGTTATGTGTGTGATCTCATTACTTTTTCAAGTTCCATTACAAAATTATTTGCTAAAATATAATATTTTTATCAAAGTTGATTTAAATTCTATGGTATTAGCAGTAACAATATAGGATGTAAAATATCTAGACCCGGATTCATGTACATCCTGGGTATAGGTGGTATAACCATGGTATAACGACGGTATAAGGACTGGACCCCAATTCTTGAGTTCGTGGGAGATGAGTTGAAAACGCAATTTGAAAACGAAGTCGTTTTCGTTTTCAAAGGAATTGGTATTCTTGAACGGTATCGTGGAAAACGTCATGGGTTGTGAGTTGAAAGCATTGATATTAAACCCCTATTCACGAAATCCAAACACTTTAAAAAGATTTGCGTATAGCAAAGAGCTCGAAAAAGTTCTATATTTATTCTAGATGGCAGTGCCTTCATAAACGCGGGCCAATCGAAAGACAAGTTGTATGAAATGATTTGATTGTTTTCAATTATGTAAACAAACAGTTGAGCAAGTTCATATCAAAACAATGTTGTGCTGGCATAGGGTTGGCTAGGCTTGTCAAACATGTAATGTAAGTATGAATTTTACTAGTCCTATAGCCAAATGGAACTTTAGACCTACACTGTTGTATTATAAATAATTTTCTACATCTGGGCCTAGGCCAGGGACGGTTTCTGATTTGTTTTTTGAGAGTATAATGACACCTTTTTCTCGTTCCACACAAAGAAGAAAATTTTTAAATGTCCGCCATTTGTTTACGTATCGCACTTTCCCGCCTAACTATGCTTATACCGGCAACAAGTGTCAAGTAGGCCTAACTATGGTTACTTGTTGATTATATGCCAAGTGTTTAAGGCTTATTTTAAAACCTTTATTTGGAAGCCTTCCAACAAACTTTTTCAACTTTTTTTTTCAAAAGAGACTATCATTCTATAACCTTAATGTCCATGTAAAATATGAACATTGTAGCCCCACCCGTCTGGTCAGAATCGCGGGCCGACGTATTAGATGTTAGCAGTAGCTAGCAGTAGCTAACATCCTTAAAGTGATTTTGAGCATGTTTGAAGACATTTTTTCACCAAGAAGGAATGGTCGTACCCCAAAAAAATTTGGCATGTGTTGTCAGGTACCTAAATCCCCTCGATTGTGATAGTTTTCAAGTTCACATCACGTTACATGACGGCTGGGTAACACCTCGAAATCACCCCAACTCTGCTTGGTGTATAAGGTGCTTGAGTGTGTAGCGCACCGCGGCTTGGCTGCGGCGCCCTAACGGGCACCTAGATATAGTCTCTTTTGAAAAAAAAAGTTGAAAAAGTTTGTGGAAGGCTTCCAAATAAGGGTTTTAAAATAAGCCTTAAACACTTGGCATACAATCAACAAGTAACCATAGTTACTTGACACTTGTTGACGGTATAAGCAGAGCTAGGCGGGAAAGTGCGATACGTAAACAAATAGCGGACATTTAAAATTTTTCTTCTTGTGTGGAACGAGATAAGGTGTCATTATACTCTCATAAAACAAATCAGAAACCATCCCTGGCCTAGGCCCAGATGTGGAAAATTATTTATAATGCAAAAGTGTAGGTCTAAAGTTCCATTTGGCTATAGGACTAGTAAAATTCATACTTACATTACATGTTTGACAAGCCTAGCCAATCCTATGCCAGCACAACATTGTTCTGATATTAGCTTGCTCATCTGTTTGTTTACATAATTGCAACAATCAAATCATTTCATACAACTCGTCTTTCGATTGGCCCGCGTTTATGAAGGCACTGCCATCTAGAATAAATATAGAACTTTTTCGAGCTCTTTGCTATACGCAAATCTTTTTAAAGTGTTTGGATTTCGTGATACTCTTTCAACCATAGACATCCTATATAATTGGCAGGGGTTTAATATCAATGCTTTCAACTCACAACCCATGACGTTTTCCACGATACCGTTCAAGAATACCAATTCCTTCGAAAACGAAAACGACTTCGTTTTCAAATTGCGTTTTCAACTCATCTCCCACGAACTCAAGAATTGGGGTCCATTCCTTATACCGTCGTTATACCATGGTTATACCACCTATACCCAGGATGTACATGAATCCCTACTGCTATACTGCTAATACCATAGAATTTAAATCAACTTTGATAAAAAATATTATATTTTAACAAATAATTTTGTAATGGAACTTGAAAAAGTAATGAGATCACACACATAACAAAAACTTGTAGAAATACAGCCAAACCTTACACACTCAAAAGGAATGAGATCTAAAAAAAGGGCCAAGCTCATCTACCCTTCCACATAAACGTACAGTGTCCCATAACAGCATCCTCGAAAAGCTTGGCAAAATAGAATTTGCATGTTATTACGTTTAAATTAATTGGAAAAAAAGAACTTGGATAAACTATTACGTTAAATTAATAATCGCAAATTCTATTTTGCCAAGCTTTTTCGAGGATGCTGTTATGGGACACTGTACGTTTATGTGGAAGGGTAGATGAGCTTTGCCCTTTTTTTTAGATCTCATTCCTTTTGAGTGTGTAAGGTTTGGCTGTATTTCTACAAGTTTTTGTTATGTGTGTGATACATTTATACCGCCAAACGAACAAAATTCGCAGGAAAAAAATTGTTAAAAAACATTTTTTTCTCTCAGACAGCCTTAGAAAACCAGTTGAAAATTAATGTCACAAAAACACAAGTACCTACGTTGAATGGTGTGCTTGGGCGAATTGGAGTTTGAAATTATTTTGAGAGGCGATATTTGCCGTGTGCCCGATCAGAAAAAATCAAAAAAATAGTTTTGATTTTCTAATAGAGCCAGGTTTCAAAGACATTCATTATATTTTGACTTGGTAGCATATTTGAGATAATAGAAAAACGCGGTCGAATATTAGTAACAACCACAATCTTTCACATTTAATTTTTGGCATTCATTTAAAAACACCTAAATAATATTTTTCTTTGAAAACATCTTTCTGTCGTCTGGTATTATGCGAATGAATTTTGTCATTAAGAGTAGAATTACTGTGGTGTTTTCTCACCCATAAAACAGAGTAAAAATATATAAGCTGGGTACAGAACATTCTCAATCGTTTAAAAATTGGTAAAAATAAAAATAAATTAAAATTGGCATTGCGATGGTTATTTTGTGATCTTCGTTTCTTTTCGACTCGATGCAACGATGTTATGCTGGACGGTACTTTCGATGTAGGTGACCCACATCTAGAAATCCATGCCACTTACGAGGTTCAATCACACGTCCCTTTATTGCAAGTATCTCAATAATAGAGTTGCTTAAATCTAATTGGATGAGCGTAGCGAGCGAAGCGAAGATTCCATTTCACTACACTGGAGAAAAAAATCCGGAATGTTTTTTTTTTTTCTTTCTTTCTTTCTTTCTTTCTGTATTTTTGTCAGTCTGTTAACACGATTCCGGCTAAACCAATACTCCAATTGCGATGAAATTTTATGGAGGCCTTCGAAATCTCTGAACTTAGAACTGCCACATTTTTGAGCGCAATCGAAAAATTATTTCTCATGAAAATCGCAATTTTACAATTTTTTTTTCGATTTTTTGAAAATTTATTTTACTTATAACAACTACATGCTTTATCCGATTGTAATGATTTTTTCACAGAAACTTAATTTTATGAATTAAGACATTCGTATGAAATTTAAGTGCAATCGAAAAATTATTTTTCATGAAAATAGATTTTTTTTTTTTTTAAGACAATTGTTTTACTTATTACACCTACATGCTTGATTCTATTGTAATAAGTTTTTCACAGAACCTTAATTTTATTAATTTATTTATTCGTGTGAAATTCGAGCGCAATCGAATAATTATTTCTTCAAAAAATCCCAATTTTTCGATTTTTTTCTTTTTTTTAAAATTACGATTAATTAAAAAAAATTAAAAATTAAGTTTATTTTTTATTTAATTTATTTTAATTTAAAAAAAAATTGAACTTAGTAATAATTTTTTCACAGAACAACAGAAAATCCGCATAACACATGGCAGCTCAATGCACCAATTACGCTCATCCAACAACGCGGCGGGACTTAAGCGTTTTCCTAGTTTTTTAGTTATTTATGCACTCATGTGTGTTTAAGGCTATGTCACTCTTCCTACAGCCAAAACACACGCCACGGCATATATGATTTGTTTCTGGTCATTTTATTAATCAATTCTCACACATGTTTAAAATATGTCTAAACATCTACAATTTTCTGCTCTTTCTCGTAAACTATATATTGTGTGTGTAAAACGTATAATTTTGTTTTGAAAGTTTCAAATTTCAAATTAAAGTTTCAA
>JAMZAV010007512.1:0-31230 GCA_024449915.1 Sweltsa coloradensis
AAAAAAAATTTTTTTTTTTTTTTTAAAAAAAGCCCAAAACCCGGGACAAACCAAAGTAAAAAGGAAGGGGCAAAAACAGCCCCAAAAATTTAAAAGGGCTATGGCCTATCCCCCATAGCATAGCATAGGAGAATTGATAATTTAGTAGGTACAATTTGAGCGAGCGTCCCATTTTGACTTTTATGGCTCGAAGCCTGTTTTTTTTTTTTTTTTTTCCGTTCTTTTTTTTCGATACGGGTGGGGCACCTTTTTCCTCTATCACCGAAATTTTTACACATGACTACCCACCTAGGCGGGTTGCTGTTTTAGTTTTGAACAAAATCCGATCTTTGGGTTATAAAAAAAAAAAAATAAAAAAATAAAAAAAAAAATGTTCCATCTTTATAAAATTTTGCAGGGTAAATAAGTACAACATTTTCTCCTATTTTACAAATTTTCAGCTAAATCGTCAAGACCTTAAAGACTTTTGGTATGAAACTTTTGGGGGAATGTGTACCGGTATTTGGGTTTTGTTGCACGTACGGTGCTCGCTAAACAACGCGACGGGATTTAGCGTTTTCCTATTTTCCATCAAAAGGGTATTTTGGGGTTTAAAAAAGATTCAATTAGGTTGCTCTGAAATATCTTCCCTTAACGAGTTGTAAAAGCTTCAAAAAACCCAACATTTTTGCGTCATTTGGGGGTTGCGGGTGCCTTCCATTTTAAAGTAAGCCGCATTTTTTAAAATCAGAGCTTGAATTAACCAATAAAAAACCCACTTTTTTTCTCCGAAACAATACAAACAATTTAGGCTAGATTGAATTTTAGCCTAGGCCCTTTTTAATTGGGCAGGTGTTTTTTTTTTAAATACTACGAATTTTAAAGTGGTTCTAGTGTTTGAAAAATTTAAATGTGTTACGGAGTTTTTCCCTACAAAAGCAAACAAAAAATCAAAAAATGTTTTTAAATGTTTTTAAGGGGGGGTGACCTCCGTCGCGTCCGTATGAGAGTAAATCTGCACTGATCGGGGCAAATACTACTGCTCCTACACGTGCCCCTGGTTAATACTAAACATCGGAGACAAGATGCCTATCCAACCAATGAGAAAAAAATGGAACCTGTCCTTTGGGGCAATGTAAATTTTTCTATTCGGGAACGGGGTGGAATACCCAGATAAATACATAGGATTAAAAAATTTTTACATGACACTGACATAGACGCATTCGCAAAACCGAAAAAAAAATTCTTTTTCCTCTGAAAACTGCCCCCCTTTGGGGTGCCCTTACTCCACCCCAACACCCCCCCACCCAGAGGCTGACCCTGATGGGTCAGCGTTACTGCCGAGCCACAGCCTCGTTAGTTACGGAACCTCTCGCCGAGGAGGCAAATCCAAGGATGACAAGTCACCCAATCGCCTTTTCACGGTTGGGGGATCCCCACATATGAAGAAGCGGGATCGCCCAGTGCCCCCTTTTTTTTTCCGTCGCCAACGTGGTAAAATCTGGGGAAGACCGGGCCACCAATCCCCCTCCTCCGCGGTCGAGGAGACTACCAAATATGAAGAAGAGGGGACTTCCCAGTTGCCCCCCTCTTGATGTGCTGACGGGCCCCAAACCCGAGGAAGACCAGGTCAACCAATGGGCCTCCTCCATGGCCCGAGGAGACTTTCTCAGCTTTCCCCGGCAAAACCCGAAATTCGGGATCCATTCTGCACGAGGTCCCGGTGACTGGACTTTACCCGTGACTGCAACGAGTTCCGTCGAACAGGCAACCCCAAATTACAACCCCTAAACATGTCAATAAAAAAAAAAAAAAAGGCAAACTCCACCCCACACGAAACCCAGCCCTCCAAAACCACAAAGAAAAACCACAAACCCCTTTAATCACTAAAAAATTGAAAATTTTCTTTTGCTCAGCCAAAAAGTGTTCCCAAATTTTAAAAACAAACTAAGGAAAAGGAACCAGTCGCCCCTAAAAATCCCCCGTCTGCTAGGGCCCCACCCAAAAAAACCAAAAACCTCGCCAAAAAATCTGCTCGACCTGAACAAACCCATCAAATAAAATACAGGCCCTAAAAATCGCTTTCCCCTTAAAATATCTGCTCATCCGGAACAAAATCGAAAAAAATTGAGCTTCTCACCAAGCGCCTCTCCCTGATATCTTTGCTTGCGGAACACTGTTTACCCACACAAAATTAACCTTTTCCATCTCCGGGCAAATAATATTGACCTTTTCTGTCGCTCTACTTTCATCCTGGGGGTGTCGAAACCCTTCCCAAACCCCCACCCAACCTCACCCCCATCCCTGAAGTAAAACCCTACTGCCCCAGAAAGTGTTTGAATGTGGGCAGGTTCTTGGCGCTCTCTATCAGCACTTTATAATTCCCTTTCTACCTTTTCCCCTTTTTGGGACTTAAATACTTTCTCTCCAAGTTTGATAAATGCTCATCCTTCTCACCAAGAAATTTCCTAAAGCAGATTAGTTTTAGCAGTGACCACATGTGGACCTGCTTCCCAATCACCACCCCGATCTAAACTGCTCGATCTGGTCCATCCTCAATACTTAAAAACCATTGATACACCAACCCGGTCACTGCCACTAGCAGCTCTCTTATCGACAACATTTTCATTCTCTCGACCCAGTTTTTTTCCCGTCAGCTCTACGACCCGGCCCTGTCTGACCATTACCTCCTCATTCTCAACTTTTCTCCAAAATCCACCCCCCCAAAAAATGAAGGTAATGAACGCTCTTTAGCCCCAAAAATACGAAAAACTTTCTAACAGGAAAGTGCAAAAAAATTGGCAGTCACGGTAACTCCGGGAGATGCAGATGTCTTTTTTCCCCCTTAGTTTTCTTCCACTTTCCTGTATCACTTCAATAAAAATTTCCGCTAAAAAGCTGTCCCGCTTTAAACCCCCAAAGTCAAATTTCCCGGATACACCAAAACGCGACCCAAGCCCAGACCTTGCGATCCCTTCATTTCGAAAATGAATCGACTAAAAACCGACTAGTAAAAAACAAATCGTGATTTTAAAAAAAATTTATGCAGAAAACATTTTCCCCGCAAACTCTACTATAAAAGACTCCTTAAATCAAATCTAAGAAAACCCCCAAAAGTATTGGGGCCATGATTAAATCACAGACCAAAGCCCCGCAACCCAAAGCAACCTCTCTCTTATCGCTAACGGGAAAGTTTTTTCTGAACCATCATCTCAATGTGAACTCTTTAAAGATTCTTTATCAACTCGTCAACCCTGTGGTAAGCCCAAGCATCAAATTTAAACCCCCCCCCTCCTCAAAACCCCCAGACCCCCTTTATCGGCCCAACACTTTCTCCACCCAACCCCTCCCCAAATTTAAGTAGCTACGTAACTAGGGAAAATTAGTTCCAAAAAACTCAAAGGACTTGACGAGGTGCCAGGCTCTCTTTTTTTTAAAGTATGGGGCTTTATTTCCCGGGCCCCTTGCCTACATCATAAATCATCTTTTGATGGCATTTTTTTCCCCTCAAACTGAAGGCAGCAAAAAAAATCCCCATCTACAAACACAAAGGGAAAAAAACGAGGGACTAACTATCACCCATCTCCGCTTCCCTTTTTCCAAAAAATATGAAAACTCATGCATATCTTATCAATTTCTAAATTTCACAACATTCTTCCCCCACTCAGCATGGTTTTTTTAAAAAACAAAACCCCAAAGCGCAATCTTCAGTTTCTTCCCTCTCTACTCTGCTTTGGGCAAAGGTGACCACCCGGTAGGGGGTTCATGACAGACAAAGGCTTTTGATACAAAATCAAAAATTCCCTCGGAAAGCTATATACCTATGGCATCCGAGGGATCGCTTTAATTGGGTTTTCCCCTTTTTTCTCCGGCCGTTCTCAAAATAGTCGAAAACGAACAGCCAATGGTTATCCGTCACCAAAACCCGTCTAAAACCTGCCATAGTCTGTGGGGGCCCCAGGGGTTTTCCCTACTCGGGCCCCTAGCCTAATCATATTGTTAATGATCAGGCCACCTTTTGGGGTGAGGGATTCTCAACAATATGCGGAGACTCCCGCCCTTGCTGACCCCACCTAAAATCTCCCTCTCAGGGCCTTGCCCCCCCTAACAAAGCCCAAATGGCCAAAATGTCATCATACAGCCGCGCAAAGAAAATTACATCTCCGCTCTAAAAACGGTATACATATTCCCCAATTTTAATAAGATCCCACTGGTAGTCCCCTAGTTCTCTAGGTTTTATATAATCCCCGCGCTTCTAGTGTAAAAGCCTCGGCCTTCATTTACCGAAAAAAAACCCCACTGGGTTATCCATGTTAACCATGTTGCAACAAAATTTTTTCTGGATGCTATCTATCCGTAAGCTCAAACAAATTTTCACCCCCATATCTTATTGAAGTCTACTTTGCCCAAAATCCACTCTCACTTTCCCAGGCCTGCTATTTTGGGGAGCTCCCCCCAAGAAATAGAATATTTACCTCCAAAAAAGAGCGTACGCATTATTGCGGGTGTCTTAGAAAAAACTCCTTAGGGGGTCTTTTAAGGGAAATTAGGAATTTTTCTCTAGCATGCAAATCATCCAGTTGCTGCACTCTTTGTTCGCAAAAATAGTAACCCCTTTCCCTCTAATGCTCTGTGCACTGCCACAACCAAGAGCCATCCTTTACAAATAGGGGCCCCCCCACCCCCTGCGCCTTTTTTTCATGGGCCCCCAGTACCTTTCTCACCCTTTACAACAAGCTCCCAAAAACATAAAAACTCCCCCCCCCTGCCCCCCTTAAAAAACAAGTTAAAATAAATCTCACAGCAAACAGCTTCTACTCGGTTAGTGACTACCTCTCCATGTAAATAATAAAGAATTATAAATAATGAACAATTAAATAATAATAAATAAAAACAGATATTCTAGCTAAATTCAGCAATGATATATCACCTGTTAAGTCCTGTTTCAAAGTAAACTAAAATTGTAAACTATGGTTACGATTTTTTAGTTATATGCCTCCATATCATTATGTCTCTTACATTCATCTGTACCATTATCTTGCACCAATTGTAAATTACCTCATCAAAACAATTCTCTTCTCCAGTTATACTTTCATAAAATAATATATTATATCAATCTCATTATTATTATTAATAGCAACTCGCTTATTTTCAAATTCCACTTTTCCTTATTAGTATTTATATTTTCCATCATTATCATGTGAATCATATTATGGACGTGTTGCTTATTTATTAGATTATTATATTATATTAGATTATTCATTCCCTCTCTCAAGAGGGGTTATATCTGTTACCATGTATCGGTCGAATGAATAAATTGAAATTGAATTGATAAGGACAACTTGGAGAAGGCAGAAGTATTAGGATTAATATCTAAAACCTCCCACGAGCCAGGACAAATTTCCTCAGGCATGATTATTGGGGTAAAAAAGGTTTTGACAGCTAAGTTTAAGATACTACATGAAATGGAGGAAGGAGACAAAATTGAACTAGCCCAACTTGAATTATGGAAAAATACAAATAAAACCAAATATATCATAGCGTATAACCCGCCACTCAATGAAACCAACATATTAGACCGTATCGAAGTGGATGATGGTACTATAGTAGTAGGAGATTTAAAACGCACCAAACAAGCTGTGGAATTACAAGATAAACAAGCAGGGTTGGCCACTTAGTAGAAAAACTTTCTGGATAGTAACCCCATTATTCTTTTGGAAGGCACACCTTCGCCATTTACCTTTTTATCATATACAGGCCACCAATCAAGACCGGACCTGGCCTTCTGCCATTCAAAAATCTATGATGATATTAAACAAGAAAATCTTGAATCTCCAAACAGGGGCAGGACACAAAATGTTACTCATCACCAGAGAGAAAGTTCCGAGAGAGGACCAAGATAAAAGAATAAGCTGGAACTTTAAGAAAGCAAAGTGGAAGGAAATTTCAGAAGATTCACTGAAGATTCACTGAAGAAAGGTTTACCAACAGAGTAGTGGCAGATAACACAGAACAAGAGAACAATGAGATTAACGAAATACTACAAGAAGCAGCGCAAAAATTCATACCAAGGGGAAAGGTGAAGAAATATAAACCCTTTGGAACGAACACCTACAAGAACTAAAAGAGGAAAGGGATCACAAAGAAAGGAAGCGGAAAGAACCGGAGACATGCAGGATTATGATCAAGCTAAGGAAAGCACAAGCTATGTTCAGGAGACATGTCATCCGAATGCAAAAGAAAAAACCTTCCACGAGTTTGCCGAGAACATAGACTTCAGAAAAGATGGGAGCAAGGCACATAATTTTTTTTTCTACCAAGGGGAATAAAGATAAAACAACAGAACAAGAAGGAACCAATAGAATACAAAAAAAAGCAGCTAACAGCAGACAAAGACAAAGCAGAAGCATTCTGTGAATATTTGGCTAAGCAGAGTAACCATACAAACCAGAAACATATAAGAGTAGAAAAGCAAAAATACAAGGACGACAGACTGGACCCATATAACGGCCCCTTTCTTCTGTGGGAACTTCAGTCAGCACTAAATAAACTAAAATGTAAAAAATCCCCTGGAATTGATCTAATATATCCAGAATTTCTGAAGAATTTGGGTATGGAGGGAAAGAGAAACCTTCTTAACCTATGCAATAAAACCTGGGAAGGAAATTTTACCCGACAGCTGGAGAAAAGCAGAAGTCATCCTATACTGAAGAGGGGAAAAGACAGCAGCAAGATAGAAAGTTACAGACCCATATCTCTAACTACAATGACAGCAAAAGTAATGGAGCACATGGTGAACTTCAGACTGAGGAATTCCTAGAATCAAACCGGCTATTAACACCACATCAGGCTGGTTTCCGTAATAATCGCAGTACTGTCGACCAGATAGCATATCTCATGCAGGATGTAAAGGAAGGGTTTAACAAAAAACTTTCAACCTTGGTAGTATTGGTCGACTTTAGAGCGGCATTTGACAAAGTTTGGAGAGGCAAACTGCTACAGAAAATGCACAAAATTGAAAGTACCCGAAAACATATATAGGTGGGTAAAAACCTTTTTAAGTCAACGGTTTATACGAGTCAGATACAACAACAAGAGATCACGGTACAGACAAACAAAAGCAGGGGTGCCTCAAGGAGCAGTAATGAGCCCAATCCTTTTTATTATTTTAATCAATGACCTGGCAGAATACATACAAGCAAGGAGTAAAGTGAAACTGAAGATATTTGCAGATGATGTAGTTATGTGGTACTGTGGAGGGGATGCAGAAGAAATGGAGGAAGAGATGAATAAAGCACTGAAGGCGCTAGAAGAATGGTCAACACTGAACGGAATGATGGTGAACAAAGAAAAAAACTGTATACAACTATCACACAACCAGGCAGCTCATCCCCGATTTCCAACTGAAGTTTGCAGGGACAGTACTGAACAAGGAAAATAACCCCGCTATCTTGGTATGATCATGGATCAAAAAATGACAGGAAAAGAACACATCGAAAAAAATGTGTGCAGCAGGGAAGAGACGACTGAGGTTGATGAAGAGAGTTGCTGGTGTACAATGGGGGGCCAACGAGGATACCCTAAAAACTACATATAAAACATATGTGCGACCTCTCCTAGAGTTTTGGCAGTTCTCTACTCATAACGTCAACCAAAGGAGCCACAGATACACTGGACAGGGTACAAAATCAAGCTCTCAGAATAATCACGGGAGGTGTTAAAAACAACCCCAATTGTTGCCATGGAAGCCAAAACTAACATACCACCCCTGGAGGCCAGAAGAAACAGTTCAGCAGTTTGCCTGCATGAGAAGCTGATAAGACTAGACCGGCTTGAATGGGACAGAGAACCCTATGAACATCTCAAGACACAAAAAACATTCATTACAGCAGTAAAAGAGGTGAAGGAAGGTCTCATCGGGCAATTGAAACACACAGAGAGAGAAAACATCCCCCTACCAAATATAAACATTGCCATACTAGACGTTTCTACATGAATTGACAGTGGATGGACTGGGCAAGACAAAGGCATCCTACATAGACGAGGAGTTGAGAAAACTAACAATAACTCACATACACAAGAACTACCGCGGAAAAGGATTGGCTACACATTTACACGGATGGATCGGCTACCCAGGTGAGGGACAAGCTGGGGCAGGCATATATTGCAGAGAGTTTGAGGAATCTCACCCTGCAGGGGAAAATGGTAGCTGCTTTGACGGAGAATTGACTGCTATTCTTAAAGCCCTGTACAAAGTTAAAGACTGCCGCAGTGATAAAAATTGTAATTTTAACAGACTCAAAAGCAGCAATACAAGCCATAGTCAACAAGGAAGTGGCAGATTCTGCGGTAAGGCAGTGCAAATTACAAATCCTAAGACTGCACAATGCAAACAAGAAATTAAGCTACAATGGATACCATCACACTGCAATGTATATGGCAATGATAAAGCGGACTTCTTAGCTAAGAAAGGGAGCAAAATGCTACAACAGAGCAAACCGATAACTTACAGCTCAGTTAAAGCCCATGTAAATGCTGCAGTTTCTAAGAAAATTAGACAAAGAATGGGTCAAAAAGGGACAAGACAAACACATGGCAGGTGTACACCACGCAGCCAAGTAAACCCAAAAGAATATATGATAGACGAACAGAAACAGCACAGTTCAGGTTGAAGACTCAACATGACCTTCTAGGGAAGCATCTGCACCAAATAGGCGTGTTTGAAAACCAGTAGGCCTACCTGCAGATTATGCGGAAATGGGAACATGACAGACGACATCTATATACCTGTGCCAGTCTGGCAAATGAGCGTGACGCAATGCCCAACGGCATGAAGAAGGAGGAAAGGGAGGCTCGTCTCTATTGGTTGACTAGATCAAGCATGATGGCATCATAGGCCAAATGTGGGCATATGAGAAGAAGAAGAAGAAGAAGAAGAAGATTTTAAATGATTTTCAGAAGATAATTAAAGCTGAGATTTAGGGGGAAGGGTCAAGCCCCCGAGCATCCCCCCTCCCCCCCCGGATATGCCACTGGGAGATGGTGTTGCCAATCAATCAAATAATCACATTTTAATCACTGTTTTAAGTAGGTACTAATATAAGCCTAAATAATAACCTGTGGGAGGCGGTGAGTCACCAACTCAGGAGCGTAGAGCTCCCCCACCAAACCGAGTGCGTGCGAGGTGCGTGGTCTTGGTTACCATGGAAACCAGAGCCGATAAAAGTTTCCCGGTTTAGCGTCGGTAATGCCCAGTTCATATAAAGTCGTAAGGTTTAGTCGTAGTCGTATGGTTTAGTCCTAGTCGTAAGGTTTAGTAGTCGTCATGGTTTGTTGTTTTGTTGTTTGCTTTGTTGCAAGTGATGTTTCGATCTCTGATTCGCTAGTCGTAAGAATTTGTTGTTTAGTCATAAGAAAGATGAACATTTTCAGCTTTGTTATGTATGACAAAGACTACGACTAAACCATAAAACTAAACCTTGTGACCGTGTGTGAACAATAACATGTGTTTCATATGTTTCATCTGCTTCTTACGACTAGGACTAGGACTAGGACTACGACTACGACTTTATGTGAACTGACCATAATCAAAACCATCAGATCAAACAAAGTACATTGTTGAATATACAAATTTGCAGATTAAAGTAATGTTTTATTCGTTTATAATGCATGCTATGTAGGCGGAGGCCTATATTATTTATTAGGCCCTATTATTAAGTGTAGGCTTATGCCTCAGGCAAACTATTAGAATATTAAAAATGCTTGACATGTAGGCCTATTTGACTACATCCAATAAGCTCATTAGCATAAATTTCAGATTTAAGCTAAACATATTTATCTCTAGATAATAAAAATGTCCTGAATCCAAATATCGCGTTTATTTTATGTTAAAAAAATGTTTTGACATAGATATTGTGACTTGAAGCGTAGTATCTTGAAACATACTGTGAAACACGCTGTTATTGATAATTTCATTATGAAGTATTAAAGCCCTACACGGGCAATGATGCGTGGCCCAGAGCTTGTCAAAACAGTGCTACCGCAGCCTGTTGTATTGTTGCCAAGAGATAATCCAAAGCACTTGGCATTCTAAAGATATTATTTTTGCGTTATACTGCACAGTATTTGGAAGACCAAGGCTAATATAGGGCCTCATTACGTCACACTTTTGGCGCGGAATTTAAACGTTGTTTATGAAACGACATTTTTAATTATTTTTTATAAAATACATCAAGTGCTTCAAATTTTGTTTTGAAACTGTTTATGTAGAATCATATGAGCAACTTGAAAAAAATATTAAAAAATCTCATGCAAATAGCCTAGGCCTATTACTAGAGGTAGGCCTACCGTACGTGAAAATAGCGTTTTGTGAATAGATGCTACAAAGCGCTAGGCTATATTTTCACTAAAAACTAAGGTTTTCAAGTCCTATTTTATTTTATTTTCCAGAGTATCTATAATTTGTTTATACACATCTTTATTCAGTTGATATTAATTCAACCTTGATGACCAAATTTCAAATAAAAAATCTGAAAAAGTTCATACACAAGGTTTTGAAATTAGACAAAAAATAGATGCTACAAAGCGCTATAAAATGACACATGAAAATGCTATATACACGCACCTCTACCTATTACATACTTTTGGACGGTGGGAACGCTACATTTTTAAGGCTGTGTTGGGTCGAAATTTTTAACACACGAACATACAAACGCGCTTTCCAGGTTCTCTAGTAGGGAGGACAAGCGAGATCGACGCCGTTGTACGTTGGGCCTACCTAGTCATGGTAAAAAAATCCGGGACATAATAAGCGCGTATCAAAATTCCGGGACATTTGGTAGATAGGTAGATAGATATAGTCTTTATTTTCGTCGTACAATGGGTTACTAATGACAAAAAACAAAAATTGGCGAGGTTCGACTACAAATCGTTCTTCCACCTAACCAGTGAACTTAAAACGATCATAAAAAACTAACAACAACACAGATTACATGGTTACTACTTACTACCATGTCAGGTTTCAAATTAATTTCAAATACAAATAGGCCTACAAAATAGAAAGTTTTTATAGTGCTTTTTGTAGTCTTCGGACGCCGTGACCGAGGGTAAAAAAACGAGACTGTCCCGACTAATTTGGAACGTATACATGTAGAGGACATTTCAAAACGTTGAATATTCTTACTCTGCATGCCTCTATATTTACAAAGTAATATTATTTTTAATTAATCATAGGGAAGATATAAAAAAAAACATCAATATTCATAATTACATTACCTACTAGGAGGAAAAATGATATTTTTGTGACATCCCATAGGCTGGCTGTATATGAGAAAAGCCCCACATATGCAGGAATAATCCTTTTTAATAAGCTACCTGCCATTATCAAAAACAAACCAACTGATACATTTAAAAAGGATCTTAGGACATTTCTTGTTGAAAAAGAATATTACGATATTGAGGAGTTCTTGGCGGACAATAAGGCCGCGTTCCCATAACTTTGGTTTTGGTTTAGTCTTAAGAAATTGTTATTGGTTGTTATGGTAACAAGAAAGCCAATATCCTGATTGGTAGTAATGTTTCAGTGGCCTGTCATAATGAAGTTACTCCTTTTCATTGGTCGTCGTATAAATAACAAAACGTCTGATTGGTCCGTCATAAGAATTATGGTTTTGTTATAACAATTTCTTAGGACAAAAACGTAAACAATTTAACACGTATTTCCTATCCCCTTATAACTAAACCAATTTGTGGGAACGTGGCCTAATAATATGTCTTGAAAATGCAATTTATTTTGCATATTATAAATGCCTAGACTTATATTATCTAGTAGCCTATCTTATATTAGTTTTAAAAGTATAGGCCTATATTTTTATTGTGTATTATTGTATTGTTGTAAAAGTGTATTATGTAGATGTAAATTAGTTTTAGTATTTTCTATACATCCTAATATTCAAGTCTTAGTCTTTTTAAAAGACGTGTTTAATAACTAGCTAGCTTATAATGTATTGTTTAACTTGTTTATCTTGTCATAACATTGTAACATTATATGCTATATTAGGTACATATACAAAACAAGACAATAAAATGAAATGAAATGAAATGAAAGTAGGAAACACCGATCCACCAAGCTGGACACGATTCCACCAGCTGAATCAACAAGGCTGGTTCAGCACAACCTTAGAATTTATTATGTGCCTCGTTGCTAGGACGGCTCCAAAGTTGGTACTTCTTCGGTTGGGGCGGTCCAACTTTTATACACACTAACGGAAAGGATTTCGGGTGCGCTCTTATCAAAAATATCCTAGAACTAGCGCGGCAGGTAACTAGGCGGAAAGGTCGACAAACCTAACGTAAGTAGTTTTGTAACGGAAAGGATTTCGGGTGCGTATGTTTTCATTGAAAAAACAAGTGTTGAAAAGTTGGAAAGCCCCAACTGAAGAAGTTCCCCAAAGTCAACGTTCACACATTCCTAAGCCAAGAACCAATAGACTTAAATCCAAATCAGAAATTAAAAAACTTCTGCTTATAGCGGGAATCGAACCCTGGACCTTCCATAATTGGGGTGGGGTTGGGCCAGACTCACAGTTCAATACCTAGGCCTAGGGACCCTAGATCAAGGCAGTGAGGCCTTTGGGTTTATAACCGTTATAAATAATAAACCCAACCAAAGGTCATAAAGCATAGCCTAACTGTAGGCATGGCCTAGGTATGCCTACGGTGTTTTTACACTCTAAATACGAATTTATTAAATTTGCCTAAACTATTGTAGGATATACCTAGGCCTAAACTTAGTTATAATACGCTTACCCCTTCGTGATAAACCTTATTTTGCTTTCTTTAACCTCACATCCAGATTGATTGACATATTGTAGCCTACCCACAAAACACCCTCCCGCCAGCTCAGCTGTCAAGGCAGCAGCTGCGCCACTGCAACGAACGAACGAACTGGATTTATGAAAGTAGTGGGCGGCTGTGGCATTGCACTTTTTGCTTCTCAAGTTGGTAAAAGGCGGTGATTCTGGTGTGTTGTCATAAAATAAACTAGGCCTAGGTTAAATTCAATCACATATGTGAGAAGTTTGTGGTTGTAGTCCTGCATATCTAAAAATGCCCAGTAAAAAGAAGAAATATAATGCCCGTTTTCCTTCTGTAAGTAGACCTATATCCGAATCTTGTGGCATGAAATGTCGAGATTACTCTGAAGATGCTTTAGGCCCTAGGCCTAGGACTGCCTGCCCCTAGGCCCTAGCCTAGCCTGTCTTTCTCTAGGGATAGGCTACAATAGCTAAGGCCTAGGTCCTAGACCGAGCTGGACTTTACTTAGCCTAGTAGGCCTTGTAGGCTTTAGCCTGGTTACAAGTTTTGTTGCAAACTATTAGAAGATTCTAATTTAAGTCCTAAAGTAGACTGGCCTAGGGCTAGGCCCATCGATTAGGTCCTCTACTATGGCCAGGCCTTAACCCTTTGTTTTGGCTAGGTATCTTATGCACCCTACACACACCCAATGCATGTAAGCCCTTTGGCTCTGAAGATAGATTACGATTGACGTCAATAGACACTATTAGTGTGACGTCACGGCCCCCTTATAAACCACTGCCTGACTGCAAACAATCGTCGATACGGCTATGTGATTGGTCAAGGCCGGCAAGGGACGGGCTCGAATTGGTCAAGTTTGTTTGGAGCCGGCTCTGACATCACCACTAATAGTGTCTATGGTAACATTAACGTCTCTAACCTTTTCCTGTGAACTAAATCTAGATTGTGATAGTAGTAATGCATCAGTCAAATTCAGTGTTCAATTTGTCCCAATTCATGGCAGTTGACGCCAGTCGTAAACTAAGCTTCCGTGTAGTAGTAGGCCTACACTTCTTTCACCTTTCCGTACATAGCCCCATTATAAAAATACTTCCATATAGGCCTGGTAGGGTAGCACACTTTTCCGCCGCCATGCTCGACCCGCATTCGGAAGTACTACCAACCGTACATCAACAAACTAACCAACAACAAGGTTTTCCACCTTCCTGCATCACCAGCTCTAGGATTTTTTTTAAGAGTAGGCCTACGGTACACCCAAAACTAATTTCGTCAATTAGCCTACCTACGGGGTTTTCCAGCCTTGGGGTTGGTTTCTTATAGTCTAGACCAAAAGTCTAGGCCTATGTAGTTACTTTCATTTTTCAAACTTTGGCATTACCTATCCCCAAAAATTGATCAGGAAATGGGTGCGCTAATATACGGAAGTTCTACCCCCTTATCTTAACTATCTCTCTTCAAAAAGTCTTGCCACCAATCTATACGCATCGTCTGCGAGGAGAGAGATACTAGGTCACAACTCACAACTACCGCAGGCCTAGGCTACTCTATTAATTTGTCACCCGAAGGAACTTGGTTGGCTCTCCCTTACAGGTTCTAGCACTCCAGAGTCCTCACCATTCCTCTCTTGCTGTCATATATTTATTTCTAGGATTAGTATATTTCCTCAACTTTGTTGGTTGGCTCAAGAAAATAATCACTACCCTACTCTAATCTAATCTCCAGTCAGTTGCTAATAATTGTGTAATTAACTTTCTTTCTAGGGAAGAATCAAGAAGATAATGCAAACTGATGAAGAAGTTG
The DNA here is from genome assembly GCA_024449915.1 of Sweltsa coloradensis. Lineage (NCBI taxonomy): Eukaryota > Metazoa > Arthropoda > Insecta > Plecoptera > Chloroperlidae > Sweltsa > Sweltsa coloradensis. The sequence goes on from JAMZAV010007512.1 coordinate 14,596, forward strand.
GAAAAGTTGCTCAAGCTGTTCCCGTTATAATCTATATCCTTTTTCAAAAGATAATTTTCTAATCAGTATATTATGTACCAGTAGTAGGCCTCAGCCCATGGTACCAAGATATCTCTGTCCTTTGTCGAAAATATCAGTGTGTCTCTGACAACTTTGTTGGCTAGAAGCTAAAACCCATTAGGACCTAAGCCATTCTGAGCAAACCTTTTTGCAAGACAAGTTAATTTGAACTATCTCTGGGTGCCCACAAGACAAAAAGAGTGCAAACCAAGCTTAATTACACATTATCTTACAGCAGCTGCTGCAGCGGTGTGGTAGAGCAATATGCTAATGTAGTAAATTCTGAAATGTATGTTAAAGTCATCATCGGCAAAGATAGCTAGGGCTATGTAGGATCAGAGACCTTCCAGAAAGTGTCCTAATAAAGGGAAAAAACTCCTTAATTGCATACAAAATTGGTTTCTACTTTCTACCTTATTTTTGGTTAGGGATACCTACACATCGATACTTTTTTCATTACCGGTATTGATTATCGGCATAATATCATTATCGAATCGATAATATCGAATCTTATCAAATATAACATCGATTCGAATCGAATATTACCAATAAAAAATTCAAGCCCGTTCCGACACAGATGGAATCTCCAATGTGGTAAATGAAATTCAAAACAATACAATCTCATGCCACTTCTCTGCCTCGTCCCGTCTGTGTTGTCTTTAGGCTAAGTTTGCTCCCAAACATAAATCTCAAGTAAGACACCTTATGACCTTTCTCTGTCTGCCCAAGCAGTGGCATATCCAAGGGGGTAGGGGGGTTATGGGGTTGAAACCCCATGCCCTAAAAGAAAAGAAAAAACGAGTGTGATAGATTGAAGAAAAATGTAAGGAGGGAGCAACCTAACTATGATATTTACATAATTACATTTACTTTGTCAGTTTGTCAAGACTTCCTGCCCCTGGTATCAAATTTCTTATAGTTCAAAGTCAGTCTTTGCACAATAAGAAATTTGATGATTTGCATAGCACTTAAGGTGCTACTGTATGCCTCTAAAACGTGTTTACAGACGTTCAAAACGTCAAATACGCGAAGAAAAAAATCTCTGGCGGCTGGGGCGGAGTCTGTGTTTGGCATATCAACCCTCCCCCCATTGTACATTCCTAGATACGCCACTGTGCCCAAGCGGAAAATACGAATTAGGGCCTACGTGTTTAGGGCAGTTTTCAAACAATTATTGATGTTTCAGTTGATAACAACTTTTGATTTTCGATTATCAAGATTTATCCAACATCGATTATCGTGTGCATCCCTAATTTTTGGTAGGCTACAGATAATGCAGGGGTGGAAAATTCCCGGTTGCTTTTTTTTCTTTTTTAAACTAGCACCTTGCAGCATAATATATTGGTGAGTGTTTTTCATTTATCAATGCAACATTGGCTAGCTACTTCCACAAGTTATTATTGATACAAAATACAAATTCGCTTTTAATCGCGTTTTAGGCAATCAAACGTTATGCAACAACCAAGTCATTTGACACCTATCACTTTCCATCTTTCTTCACCTATGGGGTCGAGATGGGCGAGCCTACTCTACACCCTCTGGTGGGTCCGTGTTTCCTTGTTCATAACAAGTGTTGACTCCTTGTCCTGCTGGGGGGGCCTAGCAGGTGATGAACCTGTTAGACCCTACTCGTCTTTTCCTTCAACCTCTTCATCTGCAGCCAAGAGCTAATATAGCACGTGTACCTGTGCTATAGCCAAGAGCTTGCAATTTGTAGTCTTGTTTCCTTTCGTTTTCGAATCCCAGTCACAATTAGTAGGGCAGCCTCTCTCGTTGCCACGGGTCTTGGTTCAAATCCAGGGTAAGACATGGTTCTTTTGTCGCCCAAGCACCAGAGTCTAGGAGGGAAGCCCCCTCACTGGTTGTGCTGTGTTGTGACTTTCCACCCTTCCTATCTCTAACCTTTTCTCTTTGTATGAATGAAGAGGCACCCTTGCCCAGCAACAGCAGGAGGGGCAGCTTTTCTCTTGTTGCCAAGGGTCCTGGTTCGAATCCAGGGTAAGTCATGGATTTCTTGTCTCCCGAGCACCAGAGTTGGGAGGGAAGCCCCCTTACTGTCTGTGCTGACTGTGTGCCCCAGTATGAATGGTGTGTGAAGTAACCTTGCTGATGATGACAACATGCTTGCAGAATTTACTTCTTGCGTGGCCCTACCACAGGTTTGGTTATGTGTTGTGAGTTTTGGTTGCATGTAGTAAGCTGATTTTTAGTGGCCACCATCCGCCTGAAGAGTCCCAGAAGGACGAAACGCGTCGTGGATTAAGGTAACAACTTTAAATTAGCTACAGTTGTCATCAGCAGGTGAAAAGTTTTGTCGCCCCCAGCCCTTCAGGCTGGGCTTTATGTTTTGTTCTCTATGCTTTCCCAACCTGTCAACCCTTCTCCAATCTAAACTAAAAAAAAAAAACATTGACGTGATTTGTGTACTGCAAAACCAAAGTAACTTATTTGCTCACCATTTATGTGTGTGTGTGCCTACACATTTCTGCTTTCACATCATAGACACAAATTATATTGACCACATTGTTCAAGTTCAAGTTCTTTATTCATCCGTGGATTCATATAGGCTAAGATAGGCTGTAGCCAGCCTAATGTAATGTATGTATGGTATGGTGGTGTGTATGTATGGTATTCCCGACTGTTATGTTTTCTTACAATATAGATAGCAGTATGCTCCTTAACTAAAGATTACCTAGGACCTTGGAACTATTTGTAGAATCTTTGCTCAGAAAAGCTATGCAAATTACGAGTGCAAGAAACGCAAAGACTTTAACTCCATCTCATATGTAAGTAAGAATTCAATGTTAGACCCTATCTATTGAATATTGAGTGACATGCTCAGCCCAAAGGACACACAAATTGGATGCCATAAGCATCAACAAAATTTCCAAATCCATTGTGGGTAGTGAGAACGTACCCTACCTGCGTTCCAGAGGTATTGTGTGCTTGTTTTTTGTTTTTTTCTGATAAGCGGCTAATAACATATTAATTTATCATATTTCACACGACCGTTTAACCCATTCCTTAATTCATTCATTTATGTCGAATAAAACAAATTTGTGAAATCTATGCAATTTATTCCAACTGCCTAATAGGCGGTAAAAGACATGTATGTATTGTCTTTTAAGCAAATTTTCCTACTGGATCCCACAATTAATCAAAAGTAGGCCTACTTAGGCTACGCAAATAGTAAATCAAATAGCTTAGAGGCTTAATTGTAATTTTGTAAATAATAACCAATTTCTGCATTTTCCATTTTTTTACTTTCTCAGCTTACGTATTACCGTATTGTAAAAGAATGCGTTTTATACTGGATAGCAAGGAAGAAAAATCGCTGAAGAGGCCCCTCTCCGCTCAGGAAAAAAAGTATTGCAATCTTCTCAAGACACACTGTCTTGATAAAACGGTACCTATTTCATGAACGTTCCTGCAAAATGGAACAATAAAACTCCTCTCCGTATTTTATTCCGTAAAAGTTTGTTTGGACATATTCCCCGATTGCTGTTTCTGATTTTTGGCAATCCTCATACTGATATATTTTCTATTAATTCTATTTGATTATTTCATTTCACATTTTTCATACCTAGGCCCTACACATTAAATTATTGTCTTATTGTTATTGTACATTGTTTTTATAAGTAGGCCTTTCTAATTGTCCCTATTTCAAAATTTTCTTAACTGATGTTTTTTTTTTTAGTGCATTTATACTAAGGGCCTAGTTTTTTTACTGTCCTTTGATTTTTTCTCTTTTTTCTGATTTTTCTTGATTTATGTTCTCTTTGCTTTCCCAACCTGTCAACCCTTCTCCAATCATCCTTTGAAAATCAGTTCATATAACTGAATAAGACATTAAATAAATAAGTAGTAAACTTAATTTTATTATAAACAAAGCTCTGCCTTAACTTTAATGTTGCCTTAAGACACAGAATTTAACAAAAATTAATATTAATTTACATTTATACAAATTACATTTAACAATAAATTAAATTGGTTAGGCCTTACAGATTATGAAAATATGAAATGAAGTGAATAATGAAGTGTGAAGTATGATTTGTGAATTATGAAAAAATAAATATTGATGCTAGTTTCTTCTTTGCTTTGGCCGTATAGGTGATTTCTAAAAATCAAAATAGAACCCTTTAAAGCAAGGAGCACCTAAGTTACTTACTACCGTAACCATTCAGCGGCAATCATCCGAAACCCGAGTGTGTGCTTATTTCCTGCGCTAGCCTTGTCGACAAAATAAATAAATACATAATAAAATATATCAAACTCCAATGTACCGGTACTCTATATCTATATCCGAGGAATTAATCCTTTGACCCTGCCAAGATTTACAATTTTACAAAATGAAAAATAAACAACCAATAGTTAGGCCTACAGGTTACAATGTATGTTGCCTACTAGTAGAACCTAAGACCTAAGCCCACCCCTGCTAACTGACTAAAATTGTATTTCGTTGCTTCTAGGAAACAGTGTATTCTTTCCGAGAGTCGGTTTGACTTTTTGAAAGACTTGGTTAAATCTCTACCGGATGCAACAAGTGGAGAGGCAGAAGAAGGGTCATTGCCAATCAACCTTTCTGTGCCGTCGACAACTAATCATAACACCAAACCAGAAAACACAAGGTCAGGGTTATTTCTGATACTTTTAGTTTACTAATTTACCTAACAAAAAAAAAATCAATGAAGTAGTAGTAATAGCAATTACAATGTTTTATCTGTCAACAGATTTCCAGGCAACTCCTTACGTACATATTCGAGGCAGTCATCTTCTACAACAAAACAGTTAGGAAATGGCACAAATGCAAACTTCTACATGGAAAGTGATGAGCCATGTGCAAGTTTAAATCCAGGGGGAACTTCACTGGTACCTAAAGTAGAGATTGTAGATCCTAGTGAGAGTCATAATGTGGAGGGAACTTTGACATTACCTAAAGTGGAACCAGGTAGTGCAAGTAGTGACGAAGATTATGATGACACTCCAATGGATTATAAAACCACACTGGTATCAGAGTGTGTACTTCCCCCTTCTCGCGTTACCGTCGACGAAGACTATGACACGTAGTGAAACTTTTTGTGTTCAATGCACATCTGAAAAATGGATGAGCAAGCGAAGCTTTTCTGTTGTTTGATTGGCACGTTTTTTTGCCTGTTGGGACAGACTGTAGACCCAATGTATTTGTCGATTTTGATAAAAACACATATTTAAGTACGTATAAAGTATTGATAGTTACCAAGTACTGCCCGATCAGGTTTTGTGAATAGTATAGTTAGAAGATACACAATTGCGATTATTGAAAAAAAGCTGCGTGACTAGATTAGTAGCTATATGAAAATATGAATTTCTTTTCAAGGGGCCAAGTGGCTAGGTAATAATTTGAGGATAATATGTGGGGCAATATCAAACAGCTTACCTAAGCCAAGTGTAGCCTATAGATGCTGGAGTTGTAGAAACTGTTGGACAAATAACTCACCAGAGGTCAAAATCATGTTTGCTAAAGAAAAGTAGTAAGTTACAGAAAGGGAAAATAAAAATTCAATATCCAAAATTTTCACCTGCAAACTAAATCTACGTCTGTCTTAAGTTAATCCCAATAGGACAAAACACTATTGGGACTTTTGATGCAGGTTGAGGACACTAGGGGTTAACTAGTCTTTAAATCAAACTACATCACTTCCTACAAACCACAATTGTTGAAAAGTTGGGTAGGCTGCATCAGGGTAGGTTGTAATGTTGACAATTTTATTTTCAGAACTACATTAATCAACTTATTTAGTAATTGACTAGTTGTGATATTTCACATTAAAATAATTATTTCAAAGAAACAAGAAGTGTATTGAAGTAATGCCAAATACCAGTGAAATATTTTGCATAGCAATATTATATTGTAAATGCATTCATGAAAGTTAATGTTGACTTTCAGTTCTTTTGCAGTAGCCTACATAGACATATTACTATAAGCGCTGCATTATTCATACCTACACCGAATTGCATCAATTTTAGCGACCTCTTTCACCAACCCTGGCATTGACCTTCTAAATCACATTTGGACCATTTAAATCTTTTGATTTTTTTTTATGTAAAAAAGAATTAGTTGCTGTTTTCATTCCAGCCGATACTAGATGATTGGAGTTTGCTAAAATGTTTTAACTTCCACCAGATTTAAATTAGGTAATATTACTAGGATAAACTTAATCAAATTTCGGAAACCGTTTTTAACTTTTAAATGTCCGTTCGGTGTTAAACTGTTAAACGTGGTGATATAACGTGGTGATAATATGGTTCTTGTCTCCAAAAGATTCAGTGTTGTGTAGGAACTTTAAATTGGTCCTTTTTTGACTAGTGCGCAAGTAATTCATCTACATAGTGGTGCTATATTTTTTCGGCCGATGCCTACAGTAATTGGCGTCAATTGCTCAATCTTCATCGTTCTGCATGACGCGTACTTGCTGCTACTGACAAGTGACAGTGTACAGACAGGTCGCTTGATCGTCTGGCACCGGCAGAGTGCGGGAAAATCAATGGGAAAAGGACGCCACCTTCATCATGGGATACCCAGAAATCGACGACCGGAATAATGGCACGTAAAATTATCAATTTGTGCGGTCCAGAAAAAACGTGGTTAATAACCAATTATTAGTTCAAGGGTTTAATTTAAACGTTTAGTAAAACACCCGTATTTTGCTTTTTTTCCATCCCTAATTAAAACCCTCCTTGCCTCTACAGTTGAAAACGGATTTAGTTGATACGGATATCAAAATTAGTTGGCAAAATTCAGTGGCATTTCAGTTTTTAGGAAACAAAACCCCGATTGATGAATCTGTCTTTCTTGCCTCGACGTGTATAAAAAATCACAACCTACATATATACTACACACCATAGTTTCTCCGCTTAAGAACTTTTAACATTTCAGGAATTCTCAAGTTCCATTTAATGTTATCATAATTAATAATAATAATAATTTATTATTATTATTATTGATTTGCGACTAGGAGTAATAGTAGTTATTAAGGTTTAAGGACACAGGAATTCAAACCCAGAACAATTGCTATGAACTATGATAATATATAATATGATAATAACTATGTCCTTAAAGCGGGCTCATGCTTAAAAGCCTTGTATTAATACTAATAATAAATAATAATAATGGCCCGTTTACAATTCGGCAAGAGGCGAAGGCGCGTTGACCAATCAGAGGCCAAGTTTCATTCGAACCCGCGAGACCTTCGCCTGTAATTGAATCTGGTTTAATATTGTTCACTTCTCGCGAAAGAAATAGTTGGCTCCTCCTTCATACTTTCTAGTACGGTATTTGACAAGTTGCAGTGGATTTACTCAAAGAAACATGGATGATTATCTGGAGTCTTTTGATTTGAAGCTATTGAAAATGAGGCCAGAATCTGGAATGCTGCTGATCCCTTTTACAAAAATAGGGATGCATAAAAATGCTTCAAATGCGTAAAAACATTAGCTTTAGCTAGTTAATTATGTAGCATGGGTATTCATAGCCCAACTTAGGAACAAATTGTCAGACCTCGCGTTGCCAAGCATCGTTGCAATGGTGTAAACGGTCGACAAGCTAACTTCGACCCTTCACTTCGTGGGATCGCCAAAGTGTAAACGGGCCATAATAATGAAAGTCTTTATTGTATAGCTTGGCAAAAAAAATGTTAAGAATACTGGAGCTTTTAAAAGTTCCGTTTTTGAGGAAACTTGACCAACATTGTTGATATTAGGCCTACCTACTGTTAATATAGTATGTCAAGATAAAAACTTAAAAGTAATTATTTAAGGGGTGAATGGACGATTGCCTGACTAGATAGACCATATTTAATTTCAACCACTTTTTTAGAATGGTGTTTCTGCAACAAAACTCTCTAGACCTAGCTGTAACTGGTAAGCTGTTATAATTCTCATAGATTATCCTCAGATCCTAACTATAAAACATACATAGTAATTTGTTTAACTGCTATTTTAGTATTTTGGAACAAATATTTTGTAATGTAAAATAAGTATGTATTGTTCGTTTTCTTCTATTTGCCATTGTTGCAATGTTTAGGTATCAAGTTTAGAAATATGGTATGGCTTCACTGCTGTTACTGATATCTGCATTTCATTACCATACTACACTACGTATGTACAGTAAGGTATGGAAGTGAAAAATAACTGGACCGACGACTGCTCAATGTTCATTCTTTAAAGTGGTCCACGTATGTAGCATGTTGTTAGCAATAGTAAACGTAGTAACCGTAAAGCATAATGCAGCTGCTCAACCTATGTACTGTATACCCACCGTGCTAAAGTAGGAAGCGTGTTGCCTAATATACCGTTATGTATATTGGGTAATACGTAGCGAGATTTGAAGAAAAATCTGATGACTACAAAATGTATGTTCAAATCGTAAATAATTAGATTAGTACTTAGTGTAATCTTACAATGTACCGTATTATAGACCTATCATAAGATATGTGTTTGTTTTTTGTAATGAGAATATCATGACAATTTGCACCGAGTGTTGTTAGAAATGTGTTATTCTTGTTTTGATAAATTATTTTTGACTCAAAACTTGTGTTTGAATACCCCCAACTCTCTTGCAGGGAACACCAAGATGTATACAATTGTATTGTCACATTAATAGTTATTAGCACTTGAAGTAAAAGCAAATATGTTAACATTGCTAATTTATAAAAAAAAACACTAGTTTTGTACAAATGGACAGTGGTATCTAATTTCATCATGTCAATGTGGTATTTCATGATGAACATTATTATGTTCTTTCAAAAAAAACTTCACACTAGTATCAAGTCACATATAGATGATAGAATAAATAGAAATGGAAGGAGCTAAAAGATGACTGGCCTGGCAAGCCGATGTTAGTCAACTCGGTGTGCCCAAGAAAACAGGTGGTTAGCCACCCCCTGACCCGACTTATGTTGGAAACAAGAGTATAAAAATATTATACTACTACCTAGTTATTGACGTACCAATGCTCTACCAACTAAGCTATCTATCTATAAGGCAAACCTGGAGGTTTTGGGTACGACTGACTTGTTTAAACATGTAAATGCCCTTGGTGGTTTTTAAAGGTTTTGTAATTTGTGTTTAAAATTAATCACCCGCGGTGCCAAGACACTGGCAAATAAAATTAATTTGGAATTTCCCCTTCCACCCTCGAGATCAAAACACACCAAGAAGAAATGCTGTTTTTCAGTGTTATTAGACCCATTCAGAGTGGTTGTAGACTCTTTATTGTTCATCACTGGACTTCTCAAGGCCAACCACTCACATCCTTAAATTATGAAGAAAAGTCATATGGGCAAGGGAGAAATATTTAGGAATCATTTGGAGAAGGATACACGTTTAAACGCAGTTAGTAGAGTTGTTAAAACGTTTAGTCAATTAAACAAAATTGGGCAGCCCTAGTTCTGGGTCCGATATCCAGTCGGGGCAGATTTCTACGACAAATACTACACTACTATAAAAAGTCACAAAACAAAACAATCATATGTAAAATAAAAAGTTGTTCTCTTTCGCCGCGGTAATGTCATTATTAAGTTTGCTGGATTTTCATTTTTCACCGACAACCGCTTTGAACGTAATGTCCATAATTAATAAACATTGCCGTCGACTGGTCAAAACACCAACCGCCAGAGGCAAAATTGGAGAAGCCCAAATTTTTCACGAGTTTCATCTTTGGGTTTATAACGGTTTCATTGTTAACTCTTTCCAGACCACATTAATTATCCAAACTTATTAGCTGGTACCGTAGTTCGATATTTTCTAAAAGATAGATACATTGTAGTACAGGTATACTAGGTAATGTTCTGAAAATTGTACACAAGAAATAATTGTTGTATGATTTGTTACGATATACAATGGGAATTATTAAAATAAAAGTCAAGCCTAAGTGCAATTAATTATGGATTTATAATGCATGCAATTAGTAGAATTGCAGGGCTAGCAATTTTGTAATTTTTAGTGTAAACATATTGTTGACTTATGTTGGGAATGAAAAAGTTCAAACTCTATGGGACACTAAAATGTAAATTCCAATTTTAAATTATGACCAAATTAACATTAACCACATACCCAAATGTTCTTTAAGGAATTCATAGAGTTAATTCTAGGACATAAATAACACCACATTCAACAGAATACTTAAAAAAACATCCTATTCTAAAAATATTTTTAGAATAGGAACTAAGTAACTTAAAACGCAAAACCAGAAATATTCTACTCCGATGAGTAAAAACTGGCCAGTTGGCAACCCTAAAAATATGTTGTGGCTTTTGGAAACTTTCAGAATTGTTTGCCCACCATTTGCTCAAATACAAATGTTAAAGGCAACATGCATCTAAATTTTGTTCATAAGTGTGTACTAAATAAATCTTAACTGTGAGCAAGTGGTGTACCACACGGCGCACGCACACCTCTTTGGAGAGTTTGCAAGTAACAAAATCTGGATTGGGCGCGAGCCGGGTAACCCAAATCCGCAAAGAGGATGCGTGTGCAGCCGCCAGAGTAGGCAAATATAATATAATTTAGTATCTACATTACATTTGATTGCTAAAACGCGTTCCGAGGCATTTTGAGTGGTCAATTGAGTGATCATTGCCGCGAGCAGGTGTTCAATTTTATTTCTCGAAAAGCAGACGTGATCATTTTAATCAAACCAATAAATACCTGAGTATAGATTGGAGAAGGGTTGACAGGTTGGGAAAACATAGAGAACATAAAGCCCAGCCTAGAGGGCTGGGGGCGACAAAACTTTTCACCTGCTGATGACAACTGCAGCTAATTTAAAGTTGTTTGTTACCTTAATCCACAACGCGTTTCCTCCTTCTGGGACTCATCAGGCGGATGGTGGCCACTAAAAATCAACAAACTACATACAAACAAAACTCACAACACATAACCAAACCTGTGGTAGGGCCACGCAAGAAGTAAATTCTGCATGCATGTTGTCATCATCAGCAAGATTACTTCACACAACATTCATACATGGGCACACCGTCAGCACAACCAGTGAGGGGGCTTCCCTCCCAACTCTGGTGCTCGGGAGACAAAATATCCATGACTTACCCTTGGCAACAAGAGAAAAGCTGCCCCTCGTGCTGTTGCTGGACCAGGGTGCCTCTTCAATCATTCTAGGAGAATAGGTTAGAGATAGGAAGGGTGGATAATCACAACACAGCACAACCAGTGAGGGGGCTTCCCTCCTACACTCTGGTCAAAGAAACGATTCCTTAAAATGGATTCGGTTACCCTGGCTATGAGGCTATAACATCCCTAATTTAGTTGTTAGATGAGCGTAGCGAAGATTCCATTTCACTACACTGGAGAAAAAAATCCGGAATGTTTTTTTGTTTTTTCTTATTTTTTTCTGTATTTTTGGCTGTTTGTTAACACGATTCTAAATCGATACTCCAATTGCGATGAAATTTTATGGAGGTCTTCGAAATCTCTGAACTTGGAACTGCCACGTTTTTGAGCGCAATCGAAAAATTATTTCTTATGAAAATCGCAATTTTTGGATTTTTTTTCGATTTTTAAAAAAATTCTTCGACTTATAACACCTACATGCTTTATCAGATTTTAATGATTTTTTCACAGAACTTAATTTTATGAATTAAGATATTCGTTTGAAATTTGAGCGCAATCGAAAAATTATTTCCCATGAAAATAGAAATTTTACGAGATTTTTCTTTTTTAAAACAATTCTTTGAATTAAGACACCTACATGCTTCATCCTATTGTAATGATTTTTTCACAGAACCTTAATTTTATGAATTTATATGTTCGTGTTAAATTTGAGCGCAATCGAATAATTATTTCATATGAAAATCGCAATTTTACGATTTTTTCTTTAAAAAAAATTACGATTAATTAAAAAAATTAAAAATTAAAGTTATTTTTTTATTTAATTTATTTTAATTAAAAAAATTTCTTCAACTTAGTAATGATTTTTCCACAGAACAACAGAAAATCCGCATAACACATTACAGCTCAATGCACCAATTACGCTCATCCAACAACGCGCCTGAAAAAGCGTGTGCGAAGCTTCCTAGTTTAAATAAATAATCACTGGTCAGTGGTCATACATACATACATAGTAGTACATTGATGACAGTGCTGCTTACGGGAGATAATTATACTTCGTAATATAGTTCGGGCACTTGGTATAAATCCCAGCAAGATGTTGACATAACACCCAGGAGCTGTCGAATACTTGTTGGTTAACAGCACATTACAACCATCATTGGATGAGCGTAGCAAGCGAAGCGAAGATTCCATTCCACTACACTGGAGAAAAAAATCCGGAATGTTTTTCTTTCTTTTTTCTGTTTGTATTATTGACTTTTATTGTGTGTTACTGTTTGTTAACACGATTCCGGCTAAACCGATACTCCAATTGCGATGAAATTTTATGGAGGCCTTCGAAATCTCTGAACTTAGAACTGCCACGTTTTTGAGCGCAATCGAAAAATTATTTCTCGTTAAAATCGCAATTTCATTATTTTTTCGATTTAAAAAAAAATTCTTCGACTTATAACACCTATATGCTTTATCCGATTGTAATGATTTTTGCAAAGAACCTTTATTTTATGAATTAAAATACTCGTGTGACATTTGAGCGTAATCGAAAAATAATTTCTCATGAAAATAGCAATTTTACGGGTTTTTTCGATTTTTAAAATTTCTTCGACTTATAACAACTATACGCTTTATCTGATTGTAATGATTTTTTCACAGAACCTTAATTTTATGAATTAATATATATGTATGAAATTTGAGCGTAATCGGAAAATTATTTCTCATGGAAATCACAATTTTACGCTTTTTCCGTTTAAAAAATTACGCTCATCCAACAACGCGCCTGAAAAAGCGTTTGCGAAGCTTCCAGTAATTATTAATTATAATGTCGGCCATTCAGTCGCCTTGTGTTGACGACTAGCAGAGCTACCTGTACCGCTAGAGGCTACCACAAGTGGAATGGGGGAACCGAGTTTGGTGCAAAGAGCAAGAATACCCTCATAAGAATATTGTTAGGGCATAGTATTATTAAACCAAGATTTTGAAAATATAATACTCATGGCCACGAACAATACGCTTTTCAATAGAGATTAAAAAAACACCTCAATAATTTCAATCGTGACGAGAGTTATGGACGTGTAAGTAAGTAGTAAAACATAGGTATCTGTTTTACATCGAGCTACCCCTGGCGCTGTCCACTTTCAACAAAGTCGCATTGCAGGAAGAGTGGGTGGTCCAGCGTCACGTGACGAAAGAGCAAGATGCAAGGAGGAAGATGACACACGATAACAATAATCACAAGTCACCTTGACAATGTGCACCACAGCAGCCACAAAACGAAGGTAGATTAGGTTTAATTTGCCTACACTTAATCGGTCTACCCAAAAAATAGTCATCAATAATACCCACAATTTGTGATTCAAAATTCCTTTCTTGACCTACTATACATGTAATAATAATTTTTATCATAAAACAATATCACCCACAATTTGTGATAAAAAATTCTTTTCTTGACCTACCTGGTACTACATGAAATAATTATTTTTATCATATTAAACAGGGTTCCCACCGACCTGGAAAACCTGGAAAAGTCATGGAATTGAAAATATGGGTCAAAATGTCAGGAAATAGTCAGGGAATTGAGGAAAAAATTCAAAAACCTGGAAAAGTCAGGGAAAATGGGAATTTATTTTATCTATGCTTATTTGGTTTACTCAAAAAACATATTTTCACCAAATTTGTGAAAATGTTTTCCCGACTCCTAAGTCAGAAAAATTAAAAAAATCAATCATTTGTTTTCGTTGCTAAAATAACCGTTTTAGGAATCTAGCGGTTTGAAGGTGAAATCTAGCTGATATTTAGTCAAGCGTCCACAACACAATAACACAAAAACTACATTATTTTGGTATTGCATTCAACCCACAACTTTTTTCTAAAACGCACCAAACCAAACCAAACTAAACCTGATTTTCACAATTTTCGCCTGCGGCGCTATTGTTGGGGGGAGGCCCCCCAAACCCCCCGTACTTGGTCCCTATATAATACCCACGAGATATTATATAGCCCACCCGGGATGAAAGACCTGAATTCAACACTGAGCCTATGTATGTGTGTATCTGTTAGGGGATCCCCCGTAGAAATTTTGCGGGCGGGCCCATGAAACAAAGTTCCGCCTTGATGAATAAATTTTAGAGCGTATCGAGGGGGTGCTGCGTTCCCGGCATGCTATTTTGGGGCGTGTATCACACCTGGAATTAAGCAAAACTAGACCTGGAAAACCTGGAAAAGTCAGGGAAATTGATTCTAAAAAAAAAGTGGGAACCCTGTTAAAACTAGGAATAGAATTTAAATAAGATTCCGTTGACATTTCTTTACTGCGTTGTGCATTACTCCTCCGTGATTCAGGCTGATAAATTGGCAAAACCAATATGGCAGATAGCAGCCCGTGAAAGTCGGTCATACGAATATGGCCCCATATGTTTCAATAGTTTATTGAAATTTTGTTGTAAATTTCATAATCAAATAAGCCAAGAAAAATATGTTACATGTGAATATTTCTTAAATACCTGAACTACTAGTAATTCAAAAAATAATAGTATTTTAGAAATGGCCCAAATATAAATTTGATATCTTTCTTGATCTCCTGCAACCCGTTTTTAATTTTTTTTCAATCGCACAGGTCCGCACAATAAATTCCCTGAAAACGTATTGTTACTTCTTCAATGAACAAATTCCTTATGATCATTATAAGTTCAGCCCAATAATGATGGAACAAAATGCTTTGAAATTAGTTAATGGCGTTTTTTCATTTGGCTGCTCCGAGCGCTCCTACATAAAATTCTTAGTGACCCGGAGGAGCCCAATGAAAAATTCAAGTAGTTCCTATTAAAGACAAAACTTGAACTTTTAAATTCAAAGGTTTTAAAAGAACTTTACATCAAGTTAATTATTTTAGAGGTGAACTCAACTTCCCCAATACTATCTGTGTGGCTCTTTAGACTACTGACCAACTTGTGGTTTGCTCAAGCTGGCCGACAATCCTCAATTACACAAAATTCACCCACATAATGTGCAACAGCTACTTTCAGAATCATGCATACCGGTATTCTTACAGTATTCTATAACACACACAAAACAAAAACTTGTAAAAATACAGCCAAACCTTACACACTCAAAAGAAATGAGATCTAAAAAAGGGCCAAGCTCATCTACCCTTCCACATTTGCGCATTCTTAATTCATAAATGTACAGTGTCTCGTAACAGCATCCTTGAAAAGCTTGGCAAAATAGAATTTGCAATTATTAATTTAAACGTAATAAATCATCCAAGTCCTTTTTTTCTAATTAATTTAAACGTAATATCATGCAAATTCTATTTTGCCAAGCTTTTCAAGGATGCTGTACCGGGACACTGTACGTTTATGAATTAAGAATGCGCAAATGTGGAAGGGTAGATGAGCTTGGCCCTTTTTTAGATCTCATTTCTTTTGAGTGTGTAAGGTTTGGCTGTATTTTTACAAGTTTTTGTTATGTGTGTGATCTCATTACTTTTTCTATTTCCATTGCAAAATTATTTGTTAAAATATAATAATTTTATCAAAGTTGATTTAATTTCTATGGTATTACTAATTAACAATAGGATGTAAAATATCTAGTGGTTCAAAGACTTGATTGACTTGACTTGAAAAACTTGATGAAAATGGCTGATACTAGGGTTGTCCGAACCTGGATTTTTTATTTTGAACCGAACTCAAACTTTCACAGGGGTTGTCCATCGAATTTCTATTAACATTTCAAACTGAACCTGAAACGAACTTAAAAAGGTATATCCAACCGTTAAAAGTATGTAAAATAATGATAAGTCTGCACCGGCACCTCCACGAAGAAGGTATGTAACTTCTGGACAGGCCCAATTTATTAAGAATAAGTATGTACAGTACTTGTACTTGGAAAATGGAACGTGAGCTTTTTCTTCGACAATGTCAAAAATAGGTGCCCGAACACCACTACAAATTACTAGTAAAAAATCAACCCATTTTTTCACTTGAGCTTGGTTTGAACATTTTTTAAGTTTGAATTTTGAACATTTGCACATCCCTAATGATTACTTTTATGAAGTAATTAAAATATTGTAACTGGTGTTGAATTGTTTTGAGTACCGTAGTGTGTTGATGAGTGCCTTGTGCAAACGAGGATATGAAGTTTTTTACGAAGCATTAGGCAAGACCAGATGAGAGGATGGGACCAAATATGGAATGAGGATATATTCAAGATCAAGTAGGCGTAAAGAATTTAATGGAGTGACTTTGCGAGAGAAGATTTAAGAAGTTTGAACATGTCAAAACGATGGCAGGATAGTTTGAGGAAAAATGTGGAACAGCATGGAGACTGGAATGTGGTGGAAAGGGAAGAGTGGCTCTGGAGAGAAGAAGATGGAGACTCCATCTTCAAATCTTCAATGCCGATCCAATTCAAAGTTGGACATTGCAACGATAATGATGACGATTGTTTAGTTGTACAAATTATAACATTAAAAAA
>JAMZAV010007514.1:0-21081 GCA_024449915.1 Sweltsa coloradensis
ATGACTAAAACTAACAACCTGACAAAATGCAATAAAAAAAACCAAAAAATGACAACTGACATTCTTACAAAATCAAACTGACGAAAACTAGCAAATTAACAAAATGAAACTTTCAAACTCTGAAAATGAAAATCTGACAAAATGACACACTTACAAAATAAAAATGAGTCAAACTAACAACCTGACAAAATGCAATTGACAATCGGACCGAATTCTTACAAACACAAACTGACGAAATCTAGCAATTTGACCAAAAAGAAACTGTGAAAATGAAATACTTACAATTTGAAAATGACTAAAACAAGCAAACTGACAAAATGTTATTGACAACTGACAATATTACAATATCAAAGTGACGAAAACTAGCAAAATAACAAAATGAAACTTTGAAACTGTGAAAATGAAAATCTGACAAAATGACAAACTTACATAATGAAAATAACTAAAACTAACAACCTGACAAAATGCAATTGACAATCTGACATTCTTACAAAATCAAACTAACGAAAACTAGCAATGACAAAAATGTTATTGACAAACTGACAATATTACAATATCAAACTGAAGAAAACTAGCAAATTAACAAAATGAAACTGTAAAACTGTGAAAATGAAAATCTGACAAAATGACAAACTTACAATATGAAAATGACTAAAACTAACAACCTGACAAAATGCAATTGCAATCTTACATTCTTACAAAATCTAACTGACGAAAACTAGAAAATTGACGAAATAAAACTGTGAAAATGTAAACTGACAATTTGAAAATGACTAAAACAAGCAAAACTGACAAAATGTTATTGACAAACTGACAATATTACAATATCAAAGTGAAGAAAACTAGCAAAATGACAAAATGAAACTGTGAAAATGAAATACTTACAATTTGAAAATGACTAAAACTAACAACCTGACAAAATGCAATTGACAATCGGACATTCTTACAATATCAAAGTGACGAAAACTAGCAAAATAACAAAATGAAACTTTGAAACTGTGAAAATGAAAATCTGACAAAATGACAAACTTATAATATGCAAATGACTAAAACTAACAACCTAACAAAATGCAATTGACAAACTGACAATATTACAATATCAAACTGACGAAAACTAGCAATTTAACAAAATGAAACTGTGAAAATGTGAAAATGAAAATCTGACAAAATGACAAACTTACATATTGAAAATAACTAAAACTAACAACCTGACAAAATGCAATTGACAATCTGACATTCTTACAAAATCAAACTGACGAAAACCTAGCAAATTAACTAAATGAAACTGTCTAACCGTGAAAATGAAACTCTGACAAAATGGCAAACTTACAATATGAAAATGACTAAAACTAACAACCGAACAAATTGCAATTGACAATCTGACATTCTTACAAAATCTAACTGACGAAAATCTAGCAAATTGACGAAATGCAAATTAACAAAATGAAACTGTCAAACTGTGAAAATGAAATACTGACAAAATTACAAACTGACAATATGAAAATAACTAAAACTAAACAACTGGACAAAATGCAATTGACAATCTGACATTCTTACAATAACAAACTGACGAAAACCTAGCAAATTAACAAAATAAAAAAACTGTCTAACTGTTAAAATGAAAATCTGACAAAATGACAAACTTACAATATAAAAATGACGAAAACTAACAACCTGGCAAAATGCAATTGACAATCGGACATTCTTACAAACACAAACTGACGAAACTAGCAATTTGACAAAACGAAACTGTGAAAATGAAATACTTACAATTTGAAAATGACTAAAACAAGCAAACTGACAAAATGTTATTGACAAACTGACAATATTACAATATCAAAGTGACGAAAACTAGCAAAATAACAAAATTAAACTTTCAAACTGTGGGAAAAAGAAAACTGGGCAAAAAGACAAAAAATTTTTCATAATGAAAAAAAACTAAAAGTAACAACCTGCCAAAAAAGCAATTGGGCAATCTGGGCCCTTCTTCCCCCCCCAAACCCAAACCCAACGAAAAAATAGCAAAAAGGGAAAAAAAGTTATTGACAAAAATGACAAAAATTTCAATATCAAAATGAAAAAAACTAGCAAAATTTAAAAAAATGAAACTGTTTTAAAATGTGGAAAAAAAGAAAATCTGACAAAAAGGCAAAAAATTTAAAAATGGGAAAAAGACTAAAAAATAACAAACCCGGGCAAATTTTCAAATTTGGGAATTTTTACTTCTTACCCAAAAACTAACTGACGAAAAAAGAAAATTTACGAAAAAAAAACCGTGAAAAAGTAAAAAAAGGGCAATTTTTAAAAAGACTAAAAACAGCAAATGACCCAAAAAGTTTTTTCCCAAAATGACAAAAATTTTCAATATCAAAGTGAAGAAAATAGCATTTTAAAACAAAAGAAACTTTTAAACTGTGAAAATGAAAAAATTTACAAAATGACCCAAAATTTAAAAAATGAAAATGACTAAAAACTAAAAAACCGGACAAATACAATTGACAATCTGCCCTTCTTTTCAAAAAACAAAAATGACGAAAACTAGCAAATTTAAAAAAGAAAAATGAGTTAAAAAAAAAAATGACAATTTTTAAAAAAAGGGGCCTTAAAAAGCAAAAAAAACAAAAGGGTTTTTTGGACAAATGACAAAATTACAATATCAAACCGAGAAAACTAGCAAAATGACAAAATGAAAAATGTGTGAAAATGATAAAAATTTACAATATGGAAAAAAGACTAAAAAAAGGGAAACTGGGGAAAATGTTTTTGAACCCCAAAATGAATTTTTACAATACAAAATACGGAAAAAAAAAGCAATTGACAAAATGAAACTTCGAAAATGAAAAACTGACAATTTAAAATGACCCAAAACTTTTGCCAAAATGACAAAAAATTTTTTGACAAACTTTACAATTTTAAATATCAAACTCCCAAAAAATAGCAAATTGGGCAAAAAGAAATTGTAAAAACTGTGGGAAAATGAAAATCTGACAAAAAAGGGAAAAATTTAAAAATGAAAATGACTAAAACTAAAAAACCCGGGCAAATTGCAATTGGCAATCTTAAAAAATTTTTACAAAATCTTACTGAAGAAAACTAGGAAATTGACGAAATAAAAAATTTTGAAAAAGTAAACTGACAAATTTTAAAATGACTAAAACAAGAAAATGACAAAATGTTATTTACCCAAACTGGGCAAAAATTTTAAAAAAATATCCCCACTGACGAAAACTAGCAAATTAACAAAAAGAAATGGGCAAAAATGGGAAAAAAAGAAATACTGACAAAATTACAAACTGGGCCCAAAATGAAAAAGACTAAAAATAACAAACTGGACCCAAAAAGCAATTGACCCAATTTTGACATTCTTACAATAACAAAAAATGAAAGAAAAATAGCAAATTGAAAAATTAAAAAATGTGTAAATTTAAAAAACTGAAATTTTAAAATGATAAAACAAGCAAATGACAAAATGTTAATCACAAAAAAACAAAATTACAAAATCAAACTGACGAAAACCCAGCCAAAATTAAAATAAATGAAACTGTCTAACCCTTTAAAATTTAAACTCTGACAAAAAAGACAAAAATAACAATATTGGAAAAGGGCTTAAAAAACAACTGAAAAAGGCAATTAACAACTGACTTTAAATTTCAAAATCAAACTTTTTTCCCAAAACTTGCAATTTGACAAAAATGGAAAAATGTGAAAATGAAAAACTTTTCAATTTGAAAAAGACTAAAACAAGCAAAATGACAAAAGTTATTGACAAATGGGCAAAAGTTAAATTCAAAGGACCCCAAATAGCAAAAAATTTTCAAAATGAAACTTTGAAAATGTTGGAAAATTTAAAAACTGACAAAATGACAAACTTAATAATTTAAAAAAAACTTTAAAAAAAACAACCCCGACAAAATGCAATTGACAATTTTTGACCCCCTTTTTAACAAAAATCAAAAATTTACGAAAACTAGCAAAAATTTAAAAAAAATGAAACTGTCAAACTGGGGAAAATGAAAATCTTAAAAAAAGTACAAACCCAAAAATAAAAAATGACGAAAACTAACAAAAACCCGGGGAAAATGCAAATTTCCCAAATTTAATTTTTTACAAAAATCAAACTTTAAACTTTAAAGGAAAAAATAGCAAAATTGCCCAAAATTTAAAAATGGAAAATGAAAAAAACTTACAATTTTGAAAATGACTAAAACAAGCAAAACTGACCAAAAAGTTTTGACAAAATGACAAAAATTAATATAAAGTGGGCGGAAAAATAGCAAAATAACAAAAAGAAACTTTAAAAATTTTGAAAATTTAAAATCTGACAAAATGACAAAAATTTTCATAAGGGAAAATTTAAATAAAAGTTAAAAAAACCTACCCAAAAAGCAATTACAATCCCGACATTCTTACAAAAAACAAACAACCCCAAAAATAGCAAATGACAAAAAATTATTGACAAAAATGACAATATTTCAATACAAACTGAAGAAAACTAGCAAATTAACAAAATGAAACTTTTAAAACTGTGAAAATGAAAATCTAAAAAATGGGGAAAAATTACAATATGGGAAAAAGTAAAAATAAAACCGGACAAATTTCCAAAGGCAATCTTACATTTTTACAAAATCTAATGACGAAAACTAGGAAAAATTTACGAAAAAAAAACTGTGAAAAAGTAAAACGACCCAAATTTTAAAATGACTAAAAAAAAAACAAAAATGACAAAAAGGGTTTTTGACCCAAACTGGGCCCAAAATAAAAAATATCACACGACGAAAACTAGCCAAAATTAAAAAAATGAAAAATGTCAAACTGTGAAAAAGAAATACTGACAAAAAATTTCAAAAATGACAATATGAAAATTTACCCCTTAAAAAAAAAAACGGGGCAAAATGCCAAATTGGGCAATGTGGGCATTCTTACAATAACAAAAATGACGAAAAATAAGGGAAAATTTAAAAAAAAAAACTGTGTAAAAAAAATACTTTAAAAAATTTTAAAATGACTAAAACAAAACCAAAAATGACAAAATTTATTGACAAATGACAATATTACAATATCAAAATGACGAAAACCTAGCAAATTAAAAATAAATAAAACCCCCTCAAACCGTGAAAATGAAACTCTGGGCAAAAAGGGCAAACTAAAAAAAAAGGGAAAAGACCCTTTAAACCCAACAACCCGACCCAAAAAGCAATTTAACCCAAAGACTTTATTTCCCCAAAACAAACTGACGAAAACTTTCAATTTGACAAAATGAAAAAGTTGAAAAAGAAAAAATTACAATTTGAAAAAGACCCAAAACAAAACCCAAATGAAAAAAAAATGTTATTTCAAACGACAAATTACAAAATTTTTTTTTTTTTTTTTTTTTTTTTTTTTTTTTTTTTTTAAAAAACCTTTCTTTTTTTTTTTTTTTTTTTTTTCTTTTTTTTTTTTTTTTTTCCCTTTTTTTTTTTTTTTTTAAAATACCCCAAAACTAGCAAAAAAACAAAATGAAACTTTTAAAAGTTAAAAATGGGAAAAACTGGGCAAAATGACCCAAAAAAACAAATGAAAATGCTAAAACAAAAAACTGGGCAAAATCAATTTACAATCTGACATTCTTACAATAACAAAAATGACGAAAACTAGCCCAAATTTAAAAAGAAACTGTGAAATAAAAATGACAATTTGAAAAAAGACTTAAAAAAAGCAAAATGCAAAATGTTTTTGACCCAAAATGACAATTTTTACAATATCAAAACCCACGGAAAAAAAAACAAATTTAAAAAAAATGAAAACTTCCGAAAATGAAAAACTGACAAATTTTTAAAAAGACCCAAACTAACAAACCTTTACAAAATGAATTTACAAAAAAGGGGCCCGCTTACCCCTATCAAACTGACCGGGGGGGAAAAAGGGTTTAAAAAACTGCAAAATGGAAAAATTTTAAACTGGAAAAAAGAAAACTTTCAATATGAAAATGACTTTTTAAAAAAACAAAATTTCCAAAAAGTTTTTCCCAAAAATTTCCCTTTTACAAAATCAAACTCGAAAATAGCAAATTTTCCCCCAAAATTTAAATTTGGAAAAAGAAAAAAATGACAAAATTTTTAAAGACTAAAACAAGGCCAAAAAAAAAAATGTTAAATTTCAAATTTTCAATTTTTACAATATCAAACTAGGGAAAAATAGCCCAAAAATTCAAAATGAAAAACTGTGAAAAAATGAAAAATGGCAAATTTTGAAAAAGACTAAAACAACAAACTTGAAAAAATGAAATTTCCCAAAAAGAATTTTACAAAATCAAACCCGACGAAAACTAAACAAATTAACAAAAAAAAAAATTTTGAAAATGAAAAAAAAGACAAAAAGAAAAAAAACTAAAACAAAAAACCCGACCCAAAAAGAATTGGGCAAAAGCATTTACAAAAATCAAACAGAAAAATAGCAAATTGACAAAATGAAAATGTTTAAAAAAAAAAAATTTTCCCCCCCCCCCCCCCTTTAAAATGGGTAAAAAAAAAGCCCAAAATGAAAAAATGTTATTGAAAACTGAATTTTTACAATATCAAAAATACGAAAAAACTTTAAAAAAAAGCAAATGGAAAATGAAAACTGTGAAAAAAATTTTAAAAGAAAAAACTTAAAAACCTGACAAAATGAAATTTACAATTGACCCTTTTACAAAATCAAACGGACGGAAAAATAGCAAATTGCAAAAAGAAATTTTTTTGGAAAAAGAAAAACTGACAATTTGGAAAAAAGATTAAAAAAAGCAAATGACAAAAAAGTTTAGGGAAAAAAAAAGACATTTTTTCAATAAACAAACTACGAAAACTAGCAAAAAAAGACAAATTAAAAATTTTTTTTTTTTTGGAAAAAAAAGAAAAACTAAAAATTTTAAAAAATTTACTTAAAACAAAAAAACTGACAAAATGAAAATTTTAAAAAAGGGAAAAAATTAAAATAAAAAAAACAAAAATGCAAAAATCAAAAGAAAACTGTTTCAAACTGTTAAATTTAAATCCTGCAAATTTACAAAAAAAAAATCTTACAATTTGAAAAAAGACTAAAAAAAAAAAACCCGACAAAAATGAATTTCCCAATTTACAAAATTTCCTTAAAAAAAAACTGACGAAAACTAGCAAATTACAAAAAAGAAAAATGGAAAATTTAAAAAATTGACAAAAAAACAAACTTACAATATGAAAATGACTATAAACTAACAACCTGACAAAATGCAATTGCCCAAATTTACATTCTTTAAAAAAATCAAACTGACGAAAAATAGCAAATTTTCAAAAGAAAATTTTGAAAATGAAAAAAATAAAACAAATTTAAAAAAGGGCTTAAAAATAACAACCGCCCAAAAAACAATTGCCAAACACATTCTTACAAAACAAACGGGCGAAAATAGCAAAAAAATGAAAAGGAAAAAAAAAAACTGTTTAAAAATAAAAAAAAACCCGGAAAATAAAGGAAAATGACTTTTAAAAAAAAAGCAAAACTGCAAATTGGGGGGAAAAAATTTAAAAAAAACGACAATATTAAAATCTTAAACAAGAAAAATGGCAAATTTAAAAAAAACAAAAACTGTTTTTTAAAAGGTTGAAAATTAAAAAAAAATGAACAAAATTCCAAAAAAAATTTAAATTTGGAAAAAGACTAAAACTAAAACCTGACAAAGTGCAATTGACAATCTGGGCATTTTTACAATAAACAAAACTGACGAAAAAATAGCAATTTGACAAAATGAAACTGTGAAAATGAAAAAAAATGGAAAAAAAAAATATGAACATTTATTAAAAAAAGCAAAATTAAAAATGTTTTTGACAAAATGACTATTACAATATCAAACTACGAAAACTAGAAAAATTTACAAAAAAGAAAAATTTTGGGGGAAATGGAAAAAATGACAATTTTAAAATGACAAACAAGCAAACTGAAAAAAATGTTATTTAAAAAAAAACTGGGCTTATTTCAATATCAAACTAGGGAAAAATAGCAACTTGACATAATTAAACTGTGAAAAAAAGATAAAATGACAATTTTAAAAAGGGTGAAAAAAACCCCCAAAATGACAAAATGTATTTGGGCAAAATCAAATATTAAAATATCAAACTGGGCGAAAAAAAAGCAAATTTTCCCAAAAAGAAACCCGTCAAACTGTGGAAAATGAAAAAACTGACAAAAAAACAAAACTTACAATATGGGAAAAAGAACCCATAACTAACAAACCCGACAAAAGGCCCAAATTTTTTAAAACTGACATTCTTAAAAATCAAAAAGACGAAAAATAAAAAATTAACAAAATGAAAACTGTTTAAAAAGAAAAACTGACAATATGAAAAAAGATTAAAACAAGCAAAAATTACAAAATGTTATTGACAAACTACAATATTACAATATCAAAAATGAAAGGGAAAACTAGAAATTAACAAAAAGGGAAAATTTTTAAAAACTGTGAAAATGAAAAATTACAAAAAGACCCAAAATAACCCAAAATGGGAAAAAGACCCATAAATAACAACCTGACAAAAAAGCAAGTGGGGCCCAAACGACATTCTTTTCAAAATCAAACTGCCGAAAAAAATAGCAAATTGACCCAAAAGAAAAAATGTTGGGAAAAAGAAAAACTGACAATTGAAAAATTTACTTAAACAAGCAAAATGACAAAAGGGTTTTTGACAAAAAAAAGGGGCAATATTAAAATATCAAAATGACGGAAAAAAAGCCAAAAATTTAAAAAAAAAAAATTGTCAAACTGTGAAAATAAAAATTGACAAAAGGCCCAAAATTTCAAAATGAAAATGACTTAAAAATAACCCAACCCGGGCCCAAAATTTCAATTGACAATCTGACATTTTTACCCAAAAAATAAATGACGAAAATGCAAAATTTACGAAATGCAAATTTAAAAAAATGAAACTGTCAAATGTGAAAAGAAATACTGACAAAAAATTTCAAAACCCGACAAAAATGAAAAAGACAAAAATTTAAAAAACTGGACAAAAAAGCAATTGACAATCTGACCAAATTTTTACAATAAACCCAAAAGACGAAAACTAGCAAATTAAAAAAGAAACTGTGTAAAAAAAATACTGACAATTTTAAAAAACCCAAAACAAAACAAATTGTAAAATGGGTTTTTGCCCAAAATTTACAATATTTCAATATCAAAAATGACGAAAAACCCCGCAAAATTAAAAAAAAAAAAAAAAACTGTCCCAACTGTTTTAAAATGAAAATCTGACAAAATGGCAAAAATTTTCAATATGGAAATGACTAGAAAAAAACAACCCCGAAAAAATGCAATTAAAAAATTGAATTCTTACAAAATCAAATGACCCAAAACTAGCAAATTAACCAAATGAACTTTGAAACTGTGAAAAATCAAAATCTGACAAAAAGGAAAAAACTTAATAATGAAAAAAGACCCAAAAAATAACAACCTGACAAAATTTTAATTGACAATCGGGGCATTCTTACAAACACAAACTGACGAAAAACCAGCAATTTTACAAAACGAAACTGTGAAAAATGGAAAAACTTAAAAATTTGAAAAAAGACTAAAACAAGCAAATGACAAAAAAAGTTATTTACAAACTGACAATATTTTCAATATCAAAGGGGCGAAAAAATAGCAAAAATAACAAAATTTAAAAATTTGAAAAAATGTGAAAAAAGAAAATTTGACAAAATTTACAAACTTAATAATGAAAATAAATAAAAGTAAAAAAACCCGACAAAAAAAGCAATTGGGGCAATCTGACATTTTTACAAAAAAAACTAACGAAAAAATAGCAAACTGACCCAAAAAGTTATTGGGCAAAAATGGGAAAAATTACAATAAACAAACTGAAGAAAACTAGGGAAATTTAAAAAAATGAAAAATGTAAAAACTGTTTAAAAAGAAAAACTGGGCAAAAAAGGGAATGGCAAAAACAATATGAAAATGACAAAAACTAACAACCTGACAAAATGCAAAATTGGAAAAAATTTACATTCTTTCAAAATCAAACCCGGGCGAAAACTAGCAAATTGAAAAAAAAGAAACTGTGAAAAAGAAAAAAATGACAATTTAAAATGAAAGCAAATGACAAAATGTTATTGACAAAAAATTTAAAAAAAAAAAAATACAATTTGAAAATGACAAGCAAAAATGACAAAATGTTTTTTGACAAACTGACAATATTACAATTTTCAAAATGAAAGAAAATTAGCAAATTAAAAAAATAAAAAATGAAAAATTTTTGAAAAGAAAAATCTGACAAAAGGGGCAATTGGAAAAAAACAAAATGGAAAAAAGACTATAACTAACAACCCGACAAAAGCAATTGACAATTGACATTTTACAATAAAAAAACTGAAAGAAAAAAATAGCATATTGAAAAAAATGGAAACCCGGGAAAAATAAAAAAACGACAATATGAAAATGCCCAAAAAAAAGCAAATGACAAAATTTTTATTGACAAAACTGACATTTTTCCCCAAAATCAAAAAAACGGGAAAAATAGCAAAATTTACAGAAAAAACTGTAAAAATGAAAAAAATGACAATTTGAAAATGAAAAAAAACAAGCAAACCCGAAAAAAATGTTTTTTGACAAAAAGACCCAAAATACAAAATCAAACTGACGAAAATAGAAATTTCAAAAAGAAACGGGCAAACTGTGAAAATTTAAATCCTGCCAAAAAAGACAAAAAATTAAAAATATAAAAATGACTATAACTAACAACCTGACCCAAAAAGCAATTTCCAATCTGACATTCTTACAAAATCAAACTGCGAAAAATAGGGAAATTTTTACCCCCAAAAAAAAAACTGTGGAAAAAGAAAATTTTGACCAAAAAATTCCCAAATTACAATTTTGAAAAAGACTTAAACTAACAAAACCCGACAAAAAAGCAAAAAATTTTCAATCTGACATTCTTTCAAAATCAAAAATGACGAAAAAATAGGGAAATTTTAAAAAGAAACTGTGAAAATTTAAAAAAAATTACGATTGAAAATGACTTTAAAAAATAAACAAACCCGCCAAAAGCAATTGACGATCGGGAAATTTTTACAAAATAAAAATGACAAAACTAGCAAATTGCCCAAATGAAACTTGAAAATGGAAAAAAAATGACAATAGAAAAAGACCTTAAACAAGCAAAAAGACAAAAGTTATTTAAAAAAATGGGCAATATTACAATATTAAACTGGGCGAAAAAAAAGCAAATTAAAAAACAAAAAATGTCAATCTGTGAAAATGAAAAAAATGACAAAAAAATTTCAAAAACTTTTAGATGAAAATGGAAAAAAATAACAAAACCCGACAAAGTTTCAATTGACAATCTGACATTCTAAAAAATAACAAACTGCGAAAACTAGCAATTTTACAAAATGAAACTGTGAAAATGAAAAAAAAAACAATATGAACATGATTTTAAAAAAAGCAAACTTACAAAATGTTATTACAAATGCATTATTACAAAATTCAAAACGAAAATAGCAAATTTACAAAAATTTAAAAACTGTGGAAAAAAGAAAAAAAATGGACAAATTTAAAAATGGGCAAACAAGCAAAATGACAAAAATGTTATTGACAAAAATGACATTATTACAAAAA
Source organism: Sweltsa coloradensis (assembly GCA_024449915.1). Classification (NCBI taxonomy): domain Eukaryota; kingdom Metazoa; phylum Arthropoda; class Insecta; order Plecoptera; family Chloroperlidae; genus Sweltsa; species Sweltsa coloradensis. Next base: position 11,600 of record JAMZAV010007514.1, read on the forward strand.
TAAAAATTTTTTTCGGAAAACTAGCAAATTGACATAAATTTAAACCCCGTGGGAAAAAGATAAACTGACAATTTTAAAAGATTTAAAACAAGCAAACTGACAAAAATGTTATTGACAAAAATCACAAATTACAATATCAAACTGACGAAAATAGCAAATTTTCAAAAAAGAAACTGTCAAACTTTTGAAAATGAAAAAAATGAAAAAAATGGGCAAACCCTTTCAATAAAGAAAATGACTATAAATAACAACCCCCGACAAAATGCAATTTACAAACTGAAAATTCTTTTTCAAAATCAAACTGACGAAAAATAGCAAAAATTTACAAAATGAAACTTAAAAATGAAAAACTGACAAAATGAAAAAAGATTTAAAAAAGGGAAAAATTACAAAATGTTATTGACAAAACGACAATATTACAATATCAAAAATGAAAAGGGAAAAAACCCAGGCCCAAATTTAAAAAAATGGAAAGGGAAAACTGTGAAAATGAAATCCCGACAAAAAGACAAACTAACAATATGAAAATTTATTTTTAAAAAAAAACCTGACAAAAGGGAAGTGACAAAACTTTACATTTTACAAAATCAAAAATGCCGGGAAAAAATAGCAAATTGGGGCAAAATGAAACTGTGAAAATTTTAAAAAAGACAATTTTAAAAGACTTAAAAAAGCAAAATGGGCAAAAAAGTTTTGACAAAAAAGCAATATTACAAATCAAAAATGACGAAAAATAGCAAAATTTTCCCAAAAAGAAAATTTTCAAACGGGAAAATTTAAACTGACCAAAATGACAAACTTACAATATGAAAATGACTATAAATAAAAACCCGACAAAATGCAATTGCCAATCTGACATTCTTTCAAAAAACAAACTGACGAAAACTAGCAAATTGACAAAAAGAAACTTGAAAAAGAAAAAACTGACAAAATTACTAACTTCCCAAAATGAAAATGACTTAAACTAACAACCTGACCAAAAAGCAATTTTCCCCTTTTACATTTTACAAAAAAACCCAAAATGGGGCCCAAAAAATAGCAAAAATTTAAAAAAAGAAACTGTGAAAATGAAAAACTGACAATTTGGGAAAAAGACAAGAAACTGACAAAAAAGTTATTGACAAAATGGGCAAAAAACGACAAAATTTTAAAATGACCCAAAAAAACTGACAAAATGTTATTGGGCAAACTGAAAATTTTACAATATCAAACTGAAGGGAAAATAGCAAAAATTTAACCCAAAATGAAACGAAAACTGTGAAAAAGAAAAATTTACAAAATGGCCAAAGCAAAAAAAAAAAAAAATATTTAAAAGACTTAAAAAAAAACAACCTGACAAAATGCAATTTCCCAAACTGAAATTCTTACAATTCAAAAATGACGAAAAAATAGGGAAATTTAAAAAAGAAACTTTTGAAAAAGAAAAAAAAGACCAAATTTTAAAAAAAGGGGGGGGCAAGCAAAAATGACAAAATGTTATTTACAAATGAAAAAAAACGGGCAATTTGGGAAAAAAAAAAGAAAAATGACAAAAAAGTTATTGGGCAAACTGCCCAAAAACAATATCAAATGACGAAAATTAGCAAATTTAAAAAAATAAAACTGAAAAATTTTGAAAAAAGAAAATCTGACAAAATGGGAATGGCAAAAACAATATGAAAATACCCAAAAAATAACAACCTGAAAAAAATGCAAATTTACAAACTGACATTTTTAAATATCAAAAAAAAAAAATGACGGGAAAAATAGAAAAATTGTTTAAAATGAAATAGTGAAAAAGAAAAATGACAATTTGAAAAAGACTTAAAAATGCCCAAATTTACAAAATGTTATTGGGCAAAATGACAAATTTTTACAATATCAAAAATACCCCCCCAAAACTAGCAAATTTCATAATTAAAATTGGGGGAAAAAAAAAAAAAATGAAATTGAAAATGACCCCCAAAACAAGAAAATGACAAAAAAGTTATGACCCAAAAGGGCAATAATTTCAAAAAAAAAACTGCCCCAAAAAAATAGCAAAATTATCAAAAAGAAACTGTCAAACTGTGAAAATTTTAAAAATTGGGCAAAATGAAAAAAAATTTCAATATGAAAATGGGGCTAAATAACAACTGACAAAAATGCAAATTGGGCCCAAACTGGAAAATTCTTAAAAAAATCAAAATGACGAAAACTAGCAAAAATTTACAAAATGAAACTGTGAAAAAGGGAAAAATTTACAAAAATTTCAAAAATAACAATATGAAAATGACTTAAACTAACAAAAATGAAAAATTTCAATTGTCAAAACGACATTCTTTTCAAAATCAAACTGACCCCCAAAAAAAAAGCAAATTTCAAAATTTAAACCCGTGAAAATGAAAAAAAATTTCGATATGAAAAATGACTAAAACCCAAAACTGCCAAAATGCAATTGGGCAATCTGGGCATTTTTACAAAATCAAAATGACCCAAAACTAGCAAATTTCAAAAAGAAAAATGTGAAAAAGAAAAAAATGGAAAAATATGGAAAAAAGACTTTTTTAAAAAGCAAAAAATGACAAAATGTTATTGAAAAAAATGACAATATTTCAAAAATTAAACTAACGAAAAAAATAGCATATTTAAAAAAAAACAAAACTGTCAATCTGTTTTAAAATGAAAAAAAAAACAAAAAATTTCAAACTTTTAAGATAAAAATGACCTAAAAATAACAACCTGGGAAAAAATGCAATTGACAATCTTTACATTCTTTTCAAATCAAACTGACGGGGAAAATAGCAATTTTACAAAAAGAAAATGTGAAAATGAAAAAACTGGGCGATATGAACATGATTAAAAAAAAGCAAAAATTTCAAAATGTTTTTTGACAAAATGAAAATTATTACAATAAACAAAAAAAAAGAAAAAATAGAAAATACTAGCAAATTAACAAAATGAAACTGTAAAAACTGTGAAAATGAAAATCTTACAAAATGACAAACTTACAATATGAAAATGACTTAAACAAGCAAACTGACAAAATGTTTATTGACAAACTGACAATATTACAATAAACAAAGTGACGAAACTAGCAAAATAACAAAATGATCTTTAAACTGTGAAAATGAAAATCTGGCAAAATGACAAACTAACATAATAAAGATGACTAAACTAACAACCTGACAAAAATGCAATTGACAATCTGACATTCGTACAAAATTAAACTAACGGAAAACTAGCAAATTTACAAAAATAAAAACTGCGAAAATGAAAAATTTACAATGTGAAAATGACTAAAACAAGCAAATTGACAAAATGTTACTGACAAAATGACAATATTAAAAACAAAACTGACGAAAACTAGCAAATAACAAAATGAAACTGTCAAACTTAAAAAATGAAAATCTGACAAAATGACACACTTACAAATGAAAATGACTAAAACTAACAACCTGACAAAATGCAATTGACAATCGGACATTCTTACAAACACAAACTGACCGAAAGCTAGCAATTTGACAAAAAGAAACTGTGAAACGGCAAAACTTACAATTTGAAAATGACTAAAACAAGCAAACTGACAAAATGTTTATTGACAAACTGACAATATTAGAATATCAAAGTGACGAAAACTAGCAAATAACAAAAATGAAACTTTGAAACTGTGAAAATGAAAATTCTGACAAAATGACAAACTTACATAATGAAAATAACTAAAAGTAACAACCTGACAAAATGCAATTGACAATCTGACATTCTTACAAATCAAACTGACGAAAACTAGCAAATTAAAAAATGAAACTGTGAAAATGAAAAACTGACCAATTTGAAAATGACAAGCAAACTGACAAAATGTTATTGACAAACTGACAAAAAACGACAATTTGAAAATGACAAGCAAACTGACAAAAAGTTATTGACAAACTGACAATATTACAATATCAAACTGACGAAAATTAGCAAATTAACAAAATAAACTGAAAAATTGTGAAAATGAAAATCTGACAAAATGGCAATGGCAAAAAAAATATGAAAATGACTATAACTAACAACCTGACAAATGCAATTGACAATCGGACATTCTGACAATAACAAACTGACGAAAACTAGCATATTGGCAAAATGAAACTGTGAAAATAAGAACTGAAAAATATGAAATGACTAAAACAAGCAACTGAAAAAATGTATTGAAAAACCGACATTTTTACAATATCCAAATACAAAAACTAGCAAATTGACAGAATAAACTGTCAAACAGTGAAAATGAAATACTGACAAAATTACAAACTTACAATATGAAAATGACTTAAACTAACAACCTGACAAAATGCAATTGACAATCTGACATTCTTACAAAATCAAACTGACGAAAAACTAGCAAATTATCAAAATGAAACTGTCAAACTGTGAAAATTTTAAATCTGACAAAATGACAAACTTACAATATGAAAATGACTATAACTAACAACCTGACAAAATGCAATTGAAAATCTGACATTCTTAAAAAATCAAACTAACGAAAACTAGCAAATTGACGAAATGAAACTGGTGAAAATGAAAAACTAACAATATGAAAATGACTTAAACAAGCAAACTGACAAAATGTTAGTGAAAAACTGCCAATATTACAATAACAAACGGACAAAAACTAGCAAATTAACAAAACAAAACTGTCAATCTGTGAAAATGAAAAACTGACAAAATTACAAACTTCAGATGAAAATGACTAAAACTAACAACCTGACAAAGTGCATGACAATCTGACATTCTTACAATATCAAACTGACGCAAACTAGCAAATTATCAAAATGAAACTGTCAAACTGTGAAAATGAAAAAACTGACAAAATGACAAACTTACAATATGAAAATGACATAAACTAACAACCTGACAAAAATGCAATTTACAATCTGACATTCTTACAAAATCAAACTGACGAAAACTACCAAATCTGACGAAATGAAACTGTGAAAATGAAAAACTGACAATATGAAAATGACTTAAACAAGCAACTGACAAAATGTTATTGAAAACTGACAATATTACAATATTAAACTGACGAAAACTAGCAAATTAACAAAACAAAAACTGTCAATCTGTGAAAATGAAAAACTGACAAAATGGCAAACTTACAATATGAAAGTGACTAAACTAACAAACCGAACAAATTGCAATTGACAATCTGACATTCTTACAAAATATAACTGACGAAACTAGCAAATTGACGAAATGCAAATTAACAAAATGAAACTGTCAAACTGTGAAAATGAAATACTGACAAAATTACAAACTGACAATATGAAAATGACTAAAATTAAACAACTGGACAAAATGCAATTGACAATCTGACATTCTTACAATAACAAACTGACGAAAACTAGCAAATTGAAAAATGAACTGTGTAAATAAAATACTGACAATTGAAAATGACTAAAACAAGCAAACTGTCAAAATGTTATTGACAAAACTGACAATATTACAATATCAAACTGACGAAAATCTAGCAAATTAACAAAAAAAAACTGTCTAACTGTTAAAATGAAAATCTGACAAAATGGCAAACTTACAATATGGAAATGACTAGAACAAACAACTGACAAAATGCAATTAACAATCTGACATTCTTACAAACACAAACTGACGAAAAACTAGCAATTTGACAAAACGAAACTGTGAAAATGAAAAACTTACAATTTGAAAATGACTAAAACAAGCAAACTGACAAAATGTTATTGACAAACTGACAATATTACAATATCAAACTGACGGGAAAAATAGCAAATTAACAAAATGATACTGTCAAACTGTGAAAATGAAAATCTGACAAAATTACAAACTCACAATATAAAAATGACTAAAACTAACAACCTGACAAAATGCAATTAACAATCTGACATTCTTACAAAATCTAACTGACGAAAACTAGCAAAGTGACAAAACAAAACTGTCAATCTGTGAAAATGAAAAACTGACAAAAGGACAAACTTTCAAGATGAAAATGACTAAAACTAACAACCTGACAAACTGCAATTGACAATCTGACATTCTTACAATATCAAAAATACGAAAACTAGCAAATTGACAAAATGAAAAATGTGGAAATGAAAAACTGACAATTTTAAAAAGACAAACAAGCAAACTGACAAAATGTTATTGACAAACTCACAATATTACAATATCAAACTGACGAAAACTAGCAAATTGACAAAATGAAACTGTAAAAATGAAAAACTGACAATTTGAAAATGACTTAAACAAGCAAACTGACAAAATGTTATTGACAAAACTGACAATATTACAATATCAAACTGACGAAAACTAGCAAATTATCAAAATGAAACTGTCAAACTGTGAAAATTTAAATCTGACAAAATGACAAACTTACAATATGAAAATGACTATAACTAACAACCTGACAAAATGTTATTGAAAAACTGACAAACTTACAATATTAAATGAGAAAACTAGCAAATTAACAAAACAAAACTGCAATTGTGAAAATGAAAAAACTGACAAAATTTCAAACCTTTTAAGATGAAAATGACTAAAACTAACAACCTGACAAAGTGCAAATTGACAAACTGACATTTTACAAAATCAAACTGACGAAACTAGCAATTGACAAAATGAAACTGTGAAAATTAAAAAACGACAAAATGAACTGATTAAAAACAAGCAAACTTACAAAATGTTTTTGACAAATGAATTATTTCAATATCAAATACGAAAAAAAGCAAATTTACAAAATGAAAAATTGGGGGAAAAGAAAAAACTGACAATTTGAAAATGAAAACAAGCAAAAATGACAAAAAGTTATTGACAAACTGGGAATTATCCAAAAAAAAAAAAATACGAAAACTAGCAAATTGAATAATTAAACTGTGAAATGATAAAAGACAATTTTAAAATGATGAAAACAAGCAAAACGACAAAAGTTTTTGGGGCAAACTCAAAATTACAATATTAAAAATGACGAAAAATAGCAAATTATCAAAATAAACGTCAAACTGTGAAAATGAAAAAGACAAAAGACAAACTTTCAATATGAAAAGGGCTATAACTAACAACCGACAAAATTTCAATTTACAATTGACATTCTTACAAAAAAACGACGAAAATAGCAATTGACAAAATGAAACTGAAAAATGAAAAAAAAGACAAAATAGAAAATGATTTAAAAAAGCAAATTACAAAATGTTATGACAAACTGACAATATACAAACAAAATGAAGAATACTAGCAAATTAACAAATGAAACTGTTAAAAAGTGAAAATGAAAAAATCTAAAAAAATGACAAAATAACAATATGAAAATGACATAAAAACAACCTGACAAAAAAGCAATGACAATCTGACATTCTTACAAAAAACAAAATGCCGAAAACTAGCAAATGACAAAATGAAACTGTGAAAAAGAAAAACTGAAAAATTTGAAAAGACTTTAAAAAGAAATAAAAAATGTTTTTGACAAAAAAATGACAAATTACAATATCAAATGACGAAAACAGCAAATAACAAAAAAAAAATTTTCAAATGTGAAAATAAAATCTGACAAAATGGCAAAAATACAATATGAAAAGACTAAAAATAACAACCCGGAAAAATTTCAATTGACAATGACATTTTTACAAAAATAACTGACGAAAACTAGCAAATTGACGAAAAGCAAAATTTAAAAAAATAAAAAGTCAAACTGTGAAAAGAAATACTGACAAAAATTACAAACTGACAATATGAAAATGACTAAAAAAAAAAAAAGGAAAAAGCAATTGACAATCTGGGGAAATTTTACAATAACAAATGACGAAAACTAGCAAATGGAAAAATGAAACTGTGTAAATAAAATATGAAATTTGAAAATGACTAAAACAAGCAAAAAAGCAAAATGTTATTGACAAATGACAAAAACAATATCAAACTGACGAAAACCTAGCAAATTAACAAAATAAAAAAACTTCTAACGTTAAAAAGAAAATCTGACAAAATGGCAATTTCAATATGGGAAAAGGGCTAGAACAAACAACCTGACAAAATGAATTAAAAATCGACATTTTACAAAATAAAGACGAAAACTAGCAAATTTAACCCAAAGAATTTGAAACTGTGAAATCAAAATCTGACAAAAAAGAAAATTACAAATGAAAAAGGGCTAAAACAACAACTGAAAAATGCAATTGACAATGACATTTTTACAAACACAAACTGACGAAAACTAGCAATTTGACAAAACAAAAATGTGAAAATGAAAAAACTTACAATTTGAAAATGACTAAAACAAGCAAATGACAAAATGTTATTTCAAAAACTGACAATATTACAATATCAAACTGACGAAAACTGCAAATAACAAAATGAAAAATGTCAAAAATGTGAAAAAGAAAACTGACAAAATTACAAACTCCAATATAAAAAAAGACTAAAAAAATAACAACCTGACAAAAAGCAATTAAAATTGACATTTTACAAAAACAAACGACGAAAACTAGCAAATTGACAAAATGAAACTGTGAAAATGAAATACTGACAAAATTAAACTTACAATATGAAAAGACTTAAACTAACAACCTGCAAAAATGCAATTACAAACGACATTCTTACAAAAAACAAACTGACGAAAATAGCAAATTGGAAAATGAAATGTGAAAATGAAAAACTGACAAATGAAAATGACCCCAAAACAAGAAACTGACAAAAAGTTATTGAAAAACTGACAATATTACAATTATAACTAACGAAAACTAGCAAATTTAAAAAAATAAAACTGTCAACGTGAAAATGAAAAACTGACAAAATTTCAAACTTACAAGATGGAAAAAGACTAAAACTAACAACCTGACAAAGTGCAATTGACAATGACATTCTTACAATACAAACTGAAAAAAAATAGCAAATTTACAAAAGAAAAATGTGAAAATGAAAAAAATGACAAATTTTTAAAAAGACAAAAAAGCAAAATGACAAAAAAGTATGACAAACTGACATTATTACAATACAAAACTAAAAACTAGCAAATTGACATAATTAAACTGTGAAAAAGATAAACTGACAATTTGAAAAAAATGAAAAAAAGAAAATGACAAAATGTTTTTGGGGAAACTGACAAATTCAATATCAAACTGACGAAAACTAGCAAATTTTCAAAATGAAAAATGTCAAAATGTGAAAATGAAAAATGACAAAATGAAAACTAACAATAGAAAAGCTATAAATAACAACCTGACAAAATGAATTTACAATTGACTTTTACAAAATCAAAAAAGACGAAAACTAGCAAATTAAACAAAAAATAAAATGTCAAAAGTGAAAATGAAATATGACAAAATTAAAACTTACAATATGGGGGGGAAAAAGACAAAAAAAATAACAACCTAACAAAATGCAATTGACCAAACTGACATTTTTACAATACAAAATACGAAAAATAGCAAATTGACAGAATAACTGTAAAAATGAAAAATGACAATATGAAAAAGACTAAACAAGCAAATGACAAAAATTATTGACCAAAAACTACAAAA
>JAMZAV010007515.1:0-30857 GCA_024449915.1 Sweltsa coloradensis
AAAAGAATTCCCAAGATCTAGTTCGCGGGACGAACTCGACTCTATGCCCATGCACATGTACCATGCAAGTCAAAGTACGTTCGTTGACCCAACATATAAATCATTGAGTGTAGAACATATGGACTGTGATGGGTCAGTCAATCACGAGAGAGTTGGCAAAGATTCTAGTTCCTGCTGAGAAATTAGTGCAGCGCACAGCGCAGAACGTTACAGAGGAGTCATGTCAAATGCCAACCGGTTTTATGGAGGTTCATTTAATTAATAGGAAGGGATCAGATCTAACATGAACACCGAGGAATTAGCCTTGTTGGTTCTGGCGCCACTTGCGGACATAATCGTGTCCAGCTTGATTGATCGATGTTCCCAACTAACTCATTCTAATTTATTCCACAAAATTTAAAATTATTTCTTATACACTCATATAGGACCAAATATGGGGGGGGGGAATCAAAATTTGTCAATTTTTAATGAATTTCGGGAAATTTAGGATTTGAATAAAAGCAACGTTTTATGTTTAATGTATATTATAAGAGCATTTCTTAACTAGATTTTCCCCGAATTTTATGCATAATTTGGATTTTCTATATCTCAAATACCGACAATACTAGAATTTTTTTTCCCGTTTTTGCAGATTTCTATTTTGAATCTTCTCTAAAAAGGTACCATTCGTTCTATCAAAATGAGATAAAAAAACATGTGAATTCCACAAACTTTTTAAATTTTGTTTTGGACAAATTGAAAAAAATATTAATTCAAATTTTGAAAAAATCAGAATTGTTATGTCCATTACATTAAATATGCCGGTCTCTTATGATTGGTCATTGTTTGCTTGTCGATGGCGCCTTCATGGTTGACATGGTTTAAATTAAATGTTCACCACTGATTAGCAGTTATGTGACTGAATGGGTAGAATCTTAATACGAATGTATTTATTTATTTAATCTCAAATGTCCAAGAACCGTCTAAATATTAAATTATATTTAACTAAGTTTCATGTATAAATGCGGCCCCAATAATCGAGCAAAAAAATTGTGTCTGAGCTTTAGAAGATGCTTTTAAGAGGGGACGCTGAGCTTGGCCTCACTCAAACACTCAGGTGTTGACGATTTCTGCTGAACGGTTTGTAATAGCATTACTTAATGTTGCATGGATGTTAATAAAGTACTTTTATATTGATATCTGCAATTGGTTGCTAAAAATAAGCCATAAATATCCAATTGCGAGACATAAGTCCAAAACGTAAAAAAAAAAAAAATGGGAAATACAAAACATGGATTTCAATTCTGGAAATTCCCACCAAACCGTTTATCTTACGATAAAACTAAATTGACCTACGCGTTCACGTTGATTTAAACGTTTATATCCAAATTTTAGCAAATTTGAGGTAACAAAATCTGTACACTTGAAATAAATTCCCGAATTTGTCCAAAATTGTGTAATTGTTGTCGATTTTACCAATTTTTCATTCAAATTCTATGAATTTGTAAAATTTGATACTGGTGTTATAAACCGTTTTTCCGAAAAAACAGAAAGCTCAGCGCCTAAATTTGTCTCCGTTGGAGAGAACTATTGAACTTTGCATGCTCTGAATGGAAGGAGTGCTTTAATTTTATTCTTACGAAGCACAGAGATAGGTGTAATGCGTGCACTTAGCATGACAATGACATACAGGCACCCACCTTAGATAATAATATAACTGCATCACGATCTATACTTGAACTAGTCTGAGGGAATGATACGTTGATATCGAGGTCGCGCGCCCGGAAATGACAAGCGCGCCAACAGAAACGTAGCGTTTACATGGGAGAGATAGGGGCGCACGTATGTCAGATCATAGTAATCATACTCGACATTACGTGCCGGCGACGGTGTGAGATGATCTGCATGTCAGATGGGGACCAGCGAGTGTGACATCTAATTATAATATGCGGATAAATCTTGCTTGGGAGATCTGCATGTTTCACGTCTTATTATGCAGATGAATCAAGCTTGGGTGCATTACTCAACAACCGATACCGACGTATTTAAAAGTGGAACAGTGATTTTCGAGTTTTTTTTTTAAATACGGTAAATCGTCTATTTTTTATTTACACACACGTTAGTAAATTTGAATGTGATTGAATGCAACCAACTTCATTTCGAGAGTAGGCCTAGTTAAAGAATGAACAGCGACACGCGATAATATTATCCAAAAACACAATAAAATTGTGAAATCTTTAACTCAACACATTATTATGGAAATTGTTTGAAATCATATATTAAATAAAATTATAGTTACGTACTCAGAAAAGGATGTTAAAGGAAAATATTTTACTTTCTCTGGAGACGGGCAACCACTTTTTGCTTGTTGATATACGCCGATTATTAGTTACAACTCCAGAATTTTCAATTCCACCTTCAAAGCTGGCAGGCACGCTTATTTAACGCGCATTCAATTTTCACAGCCAATTTTAGTCGCATCTATATTATTTTGTAATTTTACTTAATAGTGTATAAGTTGATTTTGAATTCATCTTTATAGCAATTTTCATTAATTGGTTATAGAAAGTAAAACAAAAATCTAGAATTTAGAATGTGTCAAGATGTTGGTCAAAAACACCCCAAAAACTACGCATTTTCTGATTGATCTATGATAAATATTGAAAATCTGATATGATAGAAGAGTGAGTTTATCAATTTTGCCGAGTTGTGTCCAGATGTTAAGGCTGTTCCACCCTGTTTTTCCATTTTCTAAAATATGCAACTATGTAAAAATATAGTAAATGAAATTGAAACCTGGTGCTATAAGAACTCCAAAACAATTTTTTTTCAAATTTTTTGATCGGGCACCCGGCATATATTGCATCTTCAAATAGTATCAAACTGCAATTGTATCTAGCACATCGTTCAACGTAGATTGTTGTGTTTCTGTGACATTTAAGTTTGACTGTTTTTCTACGCTATAACAAAGAGAAAACATGGGATTTTTCGGAACCGTGTCCCCTGCGAATTTTTCCGTTTTCCGGTACAAATTGACAAAAAGTACCGGTTATCTAAAAAATTCGTGGAACATACCAAATTGTAAAATCCCAAGTTTTCTCTTTGTTAAAGCGTAGAAAAACAGTCAAATTTAAATGTCACAGAAACACAGCTATCTACGTTGAACGATGTGGTAGATACAATTGCAGTTTGATACTATTTTTTAGATGCAATATATGCCGGGTGCCCGATCAGAAAAATTTGAAAAAAATTGTTTTGGTGTTCTAATAGTGCCAGGTTTCAATTTCATCCACTACAATTTTACATAGTTGCATATTTTAGAAAATGGAAAAACAGGGATGGAACAGCCTTAATGATTTATGGCTGCAGGACAAGGTACGCGCAGAAAACATCAAATCACGCCGTATCCCTCTTAAAGTCAAAATGTGAAAATAAAAATTAGAATGAAAAAAAAATTGTGACAAAATTAAAAATAACACAATTATACGGAATGCGAAATGTTGCCTTCCTGCATGCAGTGGTCACCACGCCTGTCCCGTGGCCCCCGAGCGTGGGAGAGCGAAGACCTGCCTGTGCTCAACTCACCACGACTCGATGATATATCCACCACGACTGGTTATGCACGAGTCACACTTGGCATTGGACTTGGAGCGACTAACAAGTCCATGTCCTCGATCACGTCACAACTCACAACCAGAAGTTATTACTTAATACTAATCAACGAGTACCTACAATATCTCATTTCCCACGCGCGGATTCCCGTTGTAAACTTATCCAAGATTTCGCAGAACAAAGGGAGTTGTCAGCAAACATTCGTCAAATAAATTATGGTTCTCCTCATAGGTCTCTCCTACAACATAGTATTCTTAACTATAACTTCATACTGGTAAAAATACATCAACTCCTACAAACACATTATGTAGATTATGGGTGATTCTCGGATTTTGTTAGTTGTGAAACATACCTGTATAAAGGCGCGTAGAAACGTTTTGAAAGTTGGGAAGGCAAATCATTTGGCAGATTTTGGGGGCGGCAGCTGGGGTCTGGTGCAAAGCCGCAGCCGCCGGAGGCCCTTGCGCCGAAGGCGATAAAATGTTTCACTATACCACAGTTATTTCGTCATGTTTTAACTGCACTCAGACTCTGTAAACGATGTTTTACAGCAACTATCTGCGATACTCAAACAATTAACGTGAAGAGGCCCATTTTAGTAAATTTCAACCTAATTTTTGATAACGAAGTATACAGGCAAACATATTCGTTTTACCAAGGTGACTGTCGAATTGTATAAGTGTACGTGGATATTTACTACGGAAATTCTGGGATTAATATTTAACTCCCCCCCCGGTTCCTATACGCCACTGCCTGTATAGACGAAACTTTTAATGTTTAATATAATCCAAAAATTACGTAATTGAACCCAGGTCTCCCACATTCCAGGTGGGCGCCTTAGACAACTGGAACACCGAGACGGTAACTTATAATTTATTTATGGATCTGAATGGATGGAACAGTTTAGAAAAGTTTAGTTATCGGTTCGGTGGTACAGTCGGCTATAAGAAGTCCACCTGGAATATGGGACATCCAGACTCAATTCTCGTTTGGATTTCATTTTGTAATTTCTTGATTGAATTAAATATAATAAAAAAGGGTTATTACCAAAATTCTTGCATTGTACGGAATTCGACCTCATATCCCTAGGTTGCATGCGGCTCGGAGCGACGCCCCATTGCCAGATGTAAATTCTAAAACATCGGGAAAGCACGGGGAAGGGGGGGGGGGGGTAGGGGTGCTCAATTATTTTGCGTTTCAAATGCACATTTCTTTTCTACCATAATTACTATAATATGCATTATGCATTCAAATTGGCATCAAGTAATTACTTGGCTTATCGTAGACCTGCTAATGGATAATGGTAAAATCGTTAGTAAATACACAAATAGTATTGTGGACTTAATTTATGACGAATATGTTTTTATTCTTTAAAAAATTATGAATTTGTTTATAAAAAAAGGTAAATTCGATTTGTAAGTTCTATTATATTATATTATTATCGTTGCTATAATAAAATAAAATCGGGAGAGCATGTCCCGATACAAAACCAATCGGGGAGCGGGACACAACGCCTAAAATCGTGGCAGTCCCGATCTTAGGTCCCGACGTTACCGGGACGTCTGGCAACCCTAGGCCCCCAACCAACCACCACAACGAGGAAATACAAGAGACGAGACGAACGCCCTCGCCCAAGGTCATGCACGAGATTACGCAAGGAAGTCTCCAAGGCCTCGGACTCTCGAAACTATCCGCTACATCGACTATCGAACATCACGACTATTACGAAGAGTCTCGTTTTCACGGCTATCGATGCGCTCGTTCTCGGAGATCGTGGCGACTGGACGGACATTATACCGGATTACATGATTATCCCAAGTGTTTTCAGTATTGTACCGTATAATGCGCATTCGATTGGGACAGGCCGCTCGTCATAACGGGGTTCCATAACGTGCGCACAGAAGAACGTGATGAAATACCTTTGTTGTTCTTTTAATTCGTATTCAAAATCACGGATATGTTGAAACCTTGTCGTTAGGGATGGCTCAGTGCTAGGGTCCGAGGGGCGACGAGTGTGACTTGTGAGTCCAGCCACAGGCATTGCTGACACAAGTTCGGATGCATGATTTTCATTTCTCTTAGTCTACACGTGTCTGACATTGGGTCAACTTGTGTCTACATGTGTCTCCATATGAATACATGTCTCAATATGTCTTCATCTGTCTACAAGTGTCTACATGTGTATAATGTGTCTTTTGTGTCTACATGTACACCTCTTTATGACTCCATTAGTCTCCATATGTCTACTTGTGTCTAGATATGCCTACTTATATCTACCTGTGTCTCGTCGATATGTCTTCGTGTGTCTACGTATGACTACACATCTCTACAAGCGTCTACATGTGTGTATGTGTCTTTTTGTGTCTACATGTATACCTCTATATGTCTACATAATATGTCTTTATGTATCTACTAACGTCTCCTTGTGAATACATGTGTCTTCATATGTTTTCATGTGCCTCCTTGTGTCTACATATGTCTCCATGTGTCTCCATGTGTCTCCATGTGTCTCCATGTGTCTCCATGTGTCTACATGTGTCTACAATGTCTCCATGTCTACAGATCGAGCAGCTGGACGCCCGAGCCCTCAACAACACCCTCCGAGCGGGGATAGACGTCGTCTTCTTCAACCGCGTCCCCAAGGTCGGGAGTCAGACCTTCATGGAGCTCCTGCGCCGTCTCTCAATCAGGAATCAGTTCGGCTTCCACCGGGATCACATCCAGAAGGTGGAGACAATCCGTCTGGCCCCGGCCGACCAGCTGGCTCTAGCCGCGCACGTGAACAGCTTCGCGCCTCCCTCAGTCTACACCAAGCACGTCTGCTTCACTAACTTCTCCACGTGAGTGCAACATAAAAAAAAAAAGTGTTTATTGGACATAACACTGCTCTTTATCAATATTTATTTTGTGATATTTCGATTTTTATTCAAAAATCTTTTTCAAACTGAAGGTTGACAAAGGAAAATTAACAACATTCCATATAAATAAAATAACCATGAATCTGCCAACACAATTGATGAAAATAAAATAAAAACATGACTTAAGAATAAAAATCGAGATATAACAAAAAAATATTAATAAAGAGCAGTGTTCTGTCCAACAAACACTTACTTAAAGAATAAATACCTGCTTTATTAGTTTCTTTTATCTAATAGGTATTTATTTATTTAACATCTGTTATAACTTATAATGAAGCTAAACATCCTTCAAGCGTGGTCAGGGGTAGAATGGGTGAGCGCACTGCCCTAAAACACACACGTATACCGCTGGTTAGAGCAGACTGAGGGTTTTAAAGCTAGTGTAACGGCTTCGTTCACCTCGACGTCTGCTCAGCAGTCCGGGTTGGTGGGGGAACCTATATGACTGTCAAGGTTACACATTCCTTTCGGATGGGACGTAAAGCCGTTGTTCCCCTAAGTCCTTTCCGAAAGGAGTAGGCTTTGTGCCGGTACCGGGTTTCCCCTCCTCCCTAAAAACCATGCTTCATCCTCATCTATCACGACTCATCGTCTCGAATAGCCTTAGTGCATTTTTATGAGACGTTAATCAAAATCGAATCAAATCAGTCTATCCTATTCAGTTATAAACATCTATACACTATAAATTTTAAATTTTTGTCATTAGTAGTTTAATTTTAATAATGTTGCAAATGATTGAAAAAATTTGCCAAAAGAAAGTAAAATCAAATTTATTCGCAAACTATAATTGTCTCAACCTTGATTTAATTCTGTCTGCTGGTATACATAACCAATGTATGTAAATGTAGAGCTGCAAGACTAATTTTTCCTCGAACTTTTAATTTCAAACGTCAAAACTGTCTTGTTTCTTCTACTTTCTTCAAGGTCAACGCTAGGATTACTTACTTACTTGGCAAGAAATACGTTCTTAATTATAAATTCACCTAATTCTGTGTGTTGTTCCATGCAGTCACGCATCCCGCATGTAATGTCATGTTATCTTTATTATTAGTTCTGCTACATGTCCTTCTAACAATGATAACTTTCTCGCACTAAAAACCACGCATTTTACTGTCGCATCTCACATCCACATTACAGTTTATTGAGAATGTCGCTATTGTTGACAATGGCTTCATTTACCATTAGTCAAGCTCAAATCCTCCAAAACTGCCAACTTAACTCACAAAAAGAAACCTAAAGAACGTTCGTATTTAATGGTGGTGTTAAAAAACTACAAATCACCCACTTCCACGCAATCTATCCATCTGAACGGCGAATCTCGATACCGTTCATCACTTAATCTCCGATTGGCTACAGACGGCCGAAACGTCAGTGGTTACGAATGTCATCGCTCTGGAATTAACCTACGGATATTGTGGTCACAAGTAAGCAGAGGAACAGTCAGTTTCCCACACTGATCTGTGATTGGTTCACGTAAGAGGTTTTTCTGTGGGATTGGGATTGCCTCAGTAGTTTATTATGCGATACGTGATCTACGCAGGAACCGAACGAAGTTTAGAGGACGTAAAATGGAGAGTATGTCGATATCTTGGACTGGAAGCGGAGGGAAATTTAAACCGGAGAGAATACAGGCAAGCATTTCGATGGAGATTCGTTCATCATAATATCTCTGCCATTCAATATATAGGCAAACGAGTTATAGTCACTTTTCCCACCTTTTAAATAGATAAGTGGATAGTTTGTCCGAAAGTCAAATGTGTTCAAGAGTAAGTGGATAGTTTGTACGTGGTCCAAGAGTAAGTGGATAGTTTGTGCGATGTGTCCAAGAGTAAGTGGATAGTTTGTACGATGTGTCCAAGAGTAAGTGGATAGTTTGTACGATGTGTCCAAGAGTAAGTGGATAGTTTGTACGATGTGTCTAGGAAATAGGGTGCGAAGATTGTTTGGGCGGAAAAACAAACTTCGCCCAGACTATTAGTACTCTGTATTAGGCATGGCTTCAAGGGGATTCATTTACTGCATTCAACACCCCTACCGAGATAATGCATCCTAAGGCTACGTGAATGAACTCAATCTAAGAAAGGGAGACTTTGAAAAACCCCTTAGTTACAGGAATAAAGTTGTCATGTTGCTGTTTTTCTAGGTACGGCCTTCCCGAGCCCATCTATGTGAACCTGGTCAGGGACCCCGTGGAGAGGGTGATATCCTGGTACTACTACGTCCGCGCGCCCTGGTATTACGTGGAGAGGAAACAGGCGTTCCCGGACATTCCACTGCCAGACCCTCGCTGGCTCAAGAAGGTAACGAAACAAAAAACTCTACAAAACTCTACAAAAGATTGTTTAGAAGTTAGCTGAATTTGTAAAAGGATTTGGACACCAAAACAAATTATACTTTTTGTACTCGAGCTGTGTATTTGTTTATGGTTTCAAATACTTTTATTTTACACCAAAGTACGACGAAATCGAGGAGCGAGAAATGTGTTGAGTACTCGGTAACATTTCGAATTTGATTTGATTGATATTTATATTTAAATAATAAGATAGAGGTATTTTATCCAAGGGCTCAACAAACAAAAGGCTTAAGTGCGTATCTCCAGTCTAAAAAATAAGAGGAGAGACCCATGTTTGTCAGATTTGCAAGGTTTACTCAATCAACAAATTTATTTTGGATACTTGCTCTTGAAGTTTCTGTACACCTTGACCGCCGTCGAATTAGTCTGATATTCGAGGTAGAGACCCGGCACCTCCACCAATTGAATCATAACATTCAGTATATATTAGCAGCTAGTCAGGCAAGAGCCACACAATAACCACACAATCAATATTCATATTGTAAATAACATCAAACCAAGGTTCCTCACGTCCCGTTCCGTACGTAACTATCAACCCGCAACAACTAGGACCCGGCACCTCCACCAATTGTATCATGCATTTTTTTTATTATATTGTCGCAATATTATAATAAGTTATTAACGTATAAACATTAAAAATTAATGCAATGTGTAATGTGTATTATTATTACCCCCCCACTTTTTAACTCTCACACACTTATCTGCACTGATATCATCGCTGCGATAGTATTTAAAGATAAACTTTACAACGTGAATATAGAGTTTTAAGCATAACGTAATTTCTATACTTGAACATAGTTTACGTACTATCGATAATCATATTATACATATCTATTTGGATACTCAAAACTGTATACCGCTAAGTTAGCAATTCTTACAAAATATGCCACAACATCAACTGCTCTTGAGTATCCCTCAAACTTGTTGGTTTTGTTCCAGGACTTCGAGACTTGCGTCCTCCAGGGAGACAGGGAGTGTCGGTACATCGAGGGCGAGACGCACGAGGGTATTGGCGACCACAGGAGGCAGTCCCTCTTCTTCTGTGGTCACTCGGACGCCTGCACGTGAGTCCACCGCACTATCTCCTACTTAGCTGACCCAAGCACATATACCACACTCTCCCCTACATAACTCACACAACAGACAGACAGGGAGTGTCGGTACATCGAGGGAGAGACGCACGAGGTATTGGCGACACAGGAGGCAGTCCCTCTTCTTCTGTGGTCACTCTGATGCCTGCACGTGAGTCCACCGCACTATCTCCTACTTAGCTGACCCAAGCACATATACCACACTCTCCCCTACATAACTCACACACAGACGGACAGGGAGTGTCGGTACATCGAGGGCGAGACGCACGAGGGTATTGGCGACCACAGGAGGCAGTCCCTCTTCTTCTGTGGTCACTCTGACGCCTGCACGTGAGTCTTATATCTAATATGTCGACCGTGGCAATGATATAGGGCCATACGCCCTACACGATAATGACCTTGTGTGTGGTGATTGTTCGTACTTAAGGTTTAAACAAGCTTATAAAGCGCCCTAAAAATATTAATACTAATACATGGAGTCAATGACTTCCCCACTCTCCCATACGCACTGAACCAAGCTTATTATAATACCCAATATGCCTACGCCATGTGTAAGCATCATCGATGAATGGGGTTACTATAGCTGACGCTTGCACGTCAGGCTCTGCCAAGCATTTAATTGGCACTTATAAATAACACATAAATTGTGCTTGTATTTGGTATAAACTTTTAATTGTGTTTGTACTCATGAAAAATACTCTATTTTGATACTATTTAGTCGTATTGATATTTCACTAATAACGTGCACTACATAACCACTGCACTTGTAATGTGCGTTCAAAAAATTACATATTTGTAGCATCAGACGTTCAAATTGCGAGTTGTCAAAGAATATCCCTCTCAAACCCCCTCTCCCCCCACTTCAACCCCCTCTGCACTGATATCATCGCAATACGATCATATTTTTTAGACCGACAACTTTTATAATTACATTTTCGATCTCGAGTTCGTATTTTCCTCCTTGGAGTTTCGCGATTAGATCAACGAAACAAAAGCCTTCATTTCCTCGAGCTGGTGGATCCAATAGTTTAGTTTGTTCTTAGAAGATAAACTTTGGTGTGTTCTTGTTGAAAATATGAAACTTTTCGCTCGTTCAAATCTGTGTTAGCCAAGAGTTAGTTTTACTAATGACGATATAGGTCACAATTAATGTAATGTACAATTGTGTGGTATACTTTTCATTGTTTGGTTTACCGACAGTGTTGGCTCGAGCGTTAAGCGCTCGACTCTGATTCGGGAGGTCCCGGTTCAAATCCCGTCGAGACCGGCAATCCTGACTGAGGGTTTTTCCGAAGTTTTCCTCAGTCGTTAATGCGAATGCAAGGGACTGAGTCCTCCGGACATCCCTTCACAATTGTCCTATCCGCAACATAACTAGTTAGACACCTGAAGAGGGGTATGAATTGTATCCTGGGAAGGCTTCCCACAAAACCCTGGGCTTCCCTGCTCAGGGTACAAAGCATGCCCCTCCTCAGGGTCCCGATTCATGTACATTTTTATCCCGAGATGGCAGAGTTAGGTGGGATAAGCGCTGAGATAACTCCAAATCTAATTCAAGAAGACTTAGCCCGCCTTTCCACGGGGATAAGAAATATAGAAATATTGTTGATTGATTCGAGTTGCCCAGACTTAACTCGTCGTTATCCCGCATGTATCCCCCTTATATCCCCTTATCCCGGGATAAATTGTATATGAATTTGTTGCCAGGTGTATAAATAGGTATATTGGAGTTCGGACAAAATTGTGAAGGGATGTCCGAGGGGTGTTTAGAGGACTCAATCCCTTGCATTCGCATTAACGACTGAGGAAATCCTAGGGAGAATACTTCAGTCAGGATTGCCGGTCTAATGGGATTTTAATTCGGGTCCTCCCGAATCAGACATATAGCATCGCAAAGTCAACAGTTCGAAAAATGTTCAAACAAACAGATTTCTAAAAAAACATTTTACCTTCTAGACTTATAGTGTAATTGATTTCACATGTAGACCACCAACCTACACATAACAAGATAGAATATTTCTATCGCATGTATTGAACATTTTCTAGAAGGATGGAAAGTGACAATAAAATTATTATTTTTGGATTTTATATTATTTTTCATTGCAATACTACAACATATGGGGGCAATTTATTTATGTTTTTGTTAACACTGACTTTTAACATGCGGATGATAAAGAATAATTTGGGTGACTCTAGAGGTCAAGGGACGGGGCTAGCGTCACCCAAAGTTGACATCGAAATACCCGGCACCTCCACTAAACGATATATTTAGGATAATCGTTGAAGAACTACACGAGTTACAAGTTTTGAGTTGGTAGTACTTTGACTTCGTGGATCGTATTGTGGCTCGTTCATTTTGTGGTTAGAGCCCATGCTTCCAAAGCAACAGGTATATGAGGTTCGATAAGGCAGAAGTTTATTACTGATCAGTTCTTGTCTTTGGAATTTGTAAACGGTGACTTTGGAGCCGTCCTAGGAACGAGGCACATAATAAATTCGAAGTTTGTTCCGAATCAGCCTTGCTGATTCTGGCGCTGTCCGCGGATGGAATCGTGTCCACTTTAAATTTTGTCCTCCACTGAAAATCATTTATGTGACTTGAGTGGGTACACTAAAATACGAAATTATTTATAATTTAAATTTAAGCTCCAAAAGATGTGACTTTCATGCAGGTTGGCTTTGCAGCACATTGCCACCTACATAACCTAAAATGGTTCAACCTTTTAACTGTACTTCCACTCTATTCTGAGTCTTTTCAACAATCGCAATCATCTCAAACAACGCATAATATAAAGTTTGTCACTGTAATTTTCTTACAATTGGTCGCTAATTCCGGGCGTTATTCTGGCCCGCCCCAAATTCTTATTTAAATTTGCTATTATGATTAAATCATACGATATCAAGTCGATCCACGCACAATTACTCCATGTAATTAAGGTGTTTATGTAAATCTTTTGTTTCATAAGACAACCACGTTAAAGCTTTTGTCATTCGATCCACATGAAATAAAATGGCACCGCCTCTATAACCCACAATGCAGTTCTCTCTGGGGAGTAGTGCATCAGTGTCCTTGAAGTATATATATCTTTATATTTGCTTAAGACGATACTCTTAGAAACACTCAATCAGAAAACAGCTGATTGCAAACAAACAATTAAAAGTAAAATAATTGCAAGTCTCGGCTTGGTCCTTTACATCCTTAGAGTTGTAAATACCGTTAATGGTCCTTCTGTGGGGTTCAAGCGACTCCGGATTCAGAACTGTTGACAGGTTATTGTGCGCATATCAATCAGGTTCTAAATGGTTTTAAGAAGAGAGAATAACTAAATGCCAAATGTCTTCTGCTTCCTTTTATGTAAGCAGTATTACAGAAATTAAAGTTTTTAGACTTAAGTATAACAAAACGGAAATCTTTTTAATAGCTGTTAATCTCCAATAATTTGATTTTAAAGTATCTCTGTTCCGTGAACTGGAAAAGGTGATTTGTGAAGTAAGTCGGTAGTGCAAACTGCAAACAGTGTTTTGCCAAAAGCGCTTCTACTGTATAATCTTTTATAGGATCAACAAAATATTTGTTAATGTTGTATACGAATATCTCTTACATTATTATTTTGTATGTTCGTACGCTGGTAGTGTATATAGTTCTTTAAGATCAAGAGGATATCTCTGAATGTATATGTCTAATGTACGCTGCAACTGTAGTATTTTTAAGATAAACAATGTATGAATGTATAAGTCTGTATGCACGCCACAACTGTAATACTTTTATGATAAACCAAATGTCTGTCTTCAGGCCGTTCAACACCCTAGGCGCCCTGCAGCGAGCCAAGCATGCGGTGGAGAGGCACTACGCGGTGGTGGGGGTACTGGAGGATATGAACAGTACCCTGTCGGTCCTGGAACACTACGTCCCTCGGTTCTTCCAAGGCGCCAGCCAGGTTTACAGAGGTGAGTCAGGTCCCTAGACATGCACTAAACACATTCATAACTACTACCTACACTATAAGGACAAGGTTCAATATACAACTCCATACCTAACTGCGAAGCAGGCCTACAAAACTCTTCTGTACAGTTTGACAAAAAATGCCATACATCAAACGTTACTTTTGAAAATCTTTTTTTCTGTTAGAGAGCTGGAAGAAATAGTTGTAGAAACAATATTTTTGAAACTCGTTGCTTGGAATTCAGTTCCGCACCTAGCTCACTATTATCCACTACACTACTGTTTATACTATGGTACCAAAATTTACAGATAATAGCTGATAAAGACATTACGTCCCGCCTCCAAATAATTTTAAAAAATATGTTTTTGGTTATATTCAAGACTGTCTTTCATTAGCTAACATTTCAGTCATCTTCCTTTAACGTTTAAAATATCGGTTAGAGAGCGATACAACAGCCTAAATAGAATTTTCTTGGGTATAGTTTTTGTCAAGTTGGTACATATAATGTAATTTGTTATGTTCTTATAAATAATGTATTTTTATATTTTTTGTACATAGTAGGATGTAAATGGACGCCTTTCAGGTCAAATGGAATAATATGACGTTGTTTGGTCTTGAGCAAATACCAATTCTATCGAATTCATGAGAAACGGGACATTGGTCAATTGAAGATTCATTATCCATTCCTTAATTACATTATGCAATTTGTTTACTTGTTTATCAAAATCCAAAATAAGCTCAATCCAAATCGATTGTTGTTTTACCGTTATCTCATATCGCATTAAGATTTGTGTGACGGGAGTATAATCATACATCAATGGAAGTAGTAACCACATATTTAATCATAATGTGTTTTCTAATCATTTATCAGTGTTATCACAAAATCAAATGTGTAATTATAACACAACAGTGCCATGATTTTGTTTGTTTTCGTGATATGATAAAAAGTGAGATATCTCTATTCCAATCATCTTATTTATTATGATTAATTTAAGTTTGAAAATAGGATGTCTTCCGGAACTGGCATTGGAAGTGGAGTTAGAATTTGAATTGGTTACGTATGAATCGACCATGTGGTGGGTAAACCAGAACTAAAAAGAGACCTTGAATGCAAATTTATTTTAGTTTTTCTAACCTAATTCAAGTTCGAGCTTGTTTCTCTGGCAATGACATGACCACAACACGCAAAGTTCACTCTTGTCATTGTAATGAGAAGCTGCATGGACATGAAATCTAGAAATGGTACTGCAAGGTTTTAAAGAACACACCAACACACTGTTTCGTTACAGTTTGCACACAGATTACCATTCGTCCCGGGTTCAAGGTCTAAACTTTCTCACGAGTGGAGTTTATCGGACTTATAAGTGTATGTGTGACTATATATGATGCGAGCTGTCAGTTACAACATAACAGTGATTTGTTGGGTATTGTTATGGGGCTAGCGAGAACATTTGAGTACGCCGACATAAAAAAAATACTATAAACCATATAATTGCATATTTGAATAAAAATCCATAATCCATAATCGTGCCAGTATCGAAGTTTCCAATAATGGTATTGTCGCTACTCGAAGCAGGGCTATGCTGGTTAAGCCTAACCTCAGCCAACCGGAGGGTTGTGGGTGGCGGATGGATGTGACCGTAGGGGGGGAAGTACAGGGGCGTAGGAATGTGGGGGGATGGGGTGAAACTCCCCCCCCCACTTGTTGGCTTGACCCCCCAGTGGGGGGGTCAAGCCAGGCAAGGGTGCCACCGTGCCATTTGCTAACTTTGAGCTTGTTGGGTGATTTTTACGATTTTTACTACAGTCGGGCTTGCAAACAAAAAGGAAGTTTTTTGTTAACATTTTTTAGAAAGATTCAGTAAGAGACGTGATTTGCGAGACTAGACTAAGCCATATGATTAAAGACTAATATTCATTATATTTTGTGTGCACTCCCAAGCAGACTGTCGACCGATTTCAGTCAGGTAATCAATCTTTAATGCAATATTAGCTTAAAAATGTAACCCTTATTCATAATTAAAATTCGCCTGAAAACGTGTTTTAGGCCACCTTATCAAGGGCACATTTTTTTTTAAATCTCGCCTACGACAAAAAGCCTCCGGCGGCTGGGGCTTCGCCCCAGACCCCGGTTTGCCCACCCAACCTCGTAGTCAACTTTAGTGTGACCCCCCCACTAAAAAATAGTTCCTACATTACATGTCTGCCACGAGATGCTAAGATTGTGATTTTCGAGAAAGATTGCATGCAGGAGACTGAGTTTATAAATTTGATGAAATATTAAGATTGTGGCAAATAAAATGCTTTTGTTTTATAATTTTTAATATTTTTACTACACAATATTATAGTCAGAGTAGGTGAATTATGCTTTGCTTTGCTGTGCTTTTTACTTTTTACTTTTTACTTTTTACTTTTTACTTTTTACTTTTTACTTTTTACTTTTTACTTTTTACTTTTTACTTTTTACTTTTTACGTTTTACTCTTTACCTTTTACTTTAACTTTTACTTTTACAATTTACATTTTACTCTTCAGGTATTAAATGTCTATAGTTGTAAGAAATAGTATTATTAAAGTGATAGTAGTTCTATTACCTCTAAGATTACCACTAGGAATAGCTCTCGTTCAAACTATGTTTTTAAGGGCAGGTAACTATAATATATATTTTACCTGTTGCAATTTCTATGTAATGTGCAACTATTGATAAATAAATAAATAACTTAAATTTTAAAATAAATTGTAAAATAAATTTAATTTTAAAGGAGTATTTAACCGCTAAACTCAAAAAATATATTTCATTCGGGCTAACTAGTAGTAAATTAAGCAATTAACAGAAAAATTATTGGGGCCACCATTACCTCCCAAAAAATTGTCAAACATGACATTTTTCGAGCTAGGTCCCATCGGCAAAAAAAAACTCCCATAAGAAAAAATATAGGGACGATCTTTATGCCCCGTGACCTTGGAGGATTTTGATCCAAAAGACATTGGTCATTATTGACGTACTATACAGCCTTTTATGTAAATCTGACATATTTTGTTTTGTAATTTGGGCCATCGGTTCGGTCAAAATATGATTACCGAGAAGGGGTGTGATTTTGGAATGCATATTTTTGCGTGTTTGAGGGTATATTTGGGAACAGTTTCAAGACACGATGTAAAAATGTGCATTTTTGTTTTTTTAGATCGATACTATAATACTTCTACTGTGACCAAAAAAAAAAAGGTTAAAACCGATTTAAGAAATTTCCCAAAACACCAATTTTCGCAAATATCTGGATCAATTTTTTTTTTAAATTCGTGTTAATTACATGATATAATTTTTTAAACTGTCATTTTAGTGTATCGTGCTATAGATCATGTGGTAAAAAATTTTTTTTTGCGTTTTTAGCCCCTTTTAGGTGAAATTTTAGTTCAGAATAAATTTTAAGTTAATATTTTGTATTTTGATTTTATGTAATATAATATGTTGTATTATTACAGAGGAGGTTGACCGCTACGCCCGCATCAACCGTAACATGTACAAGCCGCCCGTCAGTGAGGTCGTGAAAGACATCGTCAGGCGGAACTTCACGCGTGAGGTCGAGTTCTATCAGTTCTGTAGACAACGGCTGCATCGTCAGCTGCTCGCTCTACGTCTGCCGGCGTCGTGAGCAGCGACTCCCGAAACAGGGAGGGCTAAATCAATCGTTTGAAGTGTCTCCGAAAAGTGAAACCATTCGCCTGACGACGCGTCCGAGGTGACGCATGAAAATCTATTTATGATTTGCTTTTGCTATTGTTATTGTATATTTAATAATGATTTTCGAATTTCTGCTTGTCGTTGAATGGGCAACGGTTTTCACTGTGTTCTCACTTAGTAAGTGCATTATGTACAGATTTTTAAACACACAAAACGTTCCTATTACAAATTCGAGGGAGACATTGTTTTTGTATCACGAAGTTCAAGCATATTCTCACAGATTATATATTACATTTCTAAGGGCCGGTTTCGTTCCACCAAATGAAGACTGTCTTAAGATTAACTAACTTGTAGTTGTTCTTTAAACTGAAGATTAAAAGTATGAAATATAATTAATGGTAATCATGATAAGTGCAGATTAAAGTTGGTGGAACACCGTCTACCTAACTGACAGAAAACTTACTACTGAAATTAACTGAAGCTTTTAATTTGATGGAACCGGCTCTAAGTATTTATCTGTGATTGTATGCATCGGTCTTAATCCGTGCGTGTACTTGGATAACTTGAGTGTAAAGTTTATGGCTATTATTAATATTTTCAGAACTCTTTACATAATAGTCACTTACAATATTACGTTGAATGTTATTTAATTGGAACTACATACATATTTTTAGTAAGTTCTTTATTAACAGGCAACAATACCAACAGTCTGGACAAAAGGTCGTCTTGTAAGGTTGTAAATAGTAAGAGTATGACAATGTATGCCTAATATATGAGTTTCTCAACCATTCGAAATCCTTCCTTTACGAAAATTAATACTGTGAATCAAATATGTTCTTTAATGTAAAAACAATCCGTTTGTTTATCTGTTGGATGAGCTCGAGCAAACCAGGCTTTGACGCAGAATGCAGAGGTTTAGTCTGGATCAGTTAGAAGAGCTATCGTTTGTCCTATTAAGGTTTTGGTTTGCAACAAAATGTTAGTAATAATTTTTGTATTGTTCGATTAGAGCAAATTTGCAAAATAGTGCTTACTTTGTCCAGTAACTGACAGAAAATATGCCGCCAAACCGGTAATTTGTAGTAATTCTCCAAGATTGTGTAGGAGACATCAATTGTTTAAAATCTTAAAATGAGCTCTGATCGCGCATTGAGCTCATCCTTAAAAAAGAACATTGCACAAAATTTCAATTTTGTGGTGAAAATTTGAGGTCGACAAGGATCCAGCATGTATGTGTTATTAGCTGAGTTTGACGATCAAGCGAATTTATAAATGTACATTAATTTTGTAAAAACAGTTGGCCCTAGATCAAACAATAAACCATCTTCACGATTCTATTTGTTTTGAGTTGGCCGAGTAAAACTATAAAGGAACGATTTATGTGGAAAACGTGAAAACATTAATTTATTGACACATTTTCAGTGACTCGAGCTGTGTTAGTCAGTTGGATAATCATTCTAGATATGTTGATTAGTTGTGTACATTGTGTTCAACATTCTAAGGATAATATGTTTATTAATTAATAAATTTTATAAAACAGTAAAGTAATTCGTGGCTTGTCAAATTTGTATAAAGTACAACCAACATTCCAAAGAAATATTTGTACTTTTGTAAATATTCCAGTATCATACAGAAAATATGTATACTGTTCCTCAAAATTTATTTTTTAAATGCTTGAGAAGTGAGAAAAACTTATTTTGTAGATTATTTCAAGATCAAAAAGATGTGTGTAGTTTGTAACATGTACATTCCGAAGAAATATATTACGTATACCGGTGCTTATGTACGTTAATGTAACACATTACCGAAAATATTTCTGTAAATGTTATACAAATTGTTTGTTTTTGTCTACTTTCTTATGAATAAGTTGTCATTTTGTAAATTGTGTTCAATAATCTAAATATA
Organism: Sweltsa coloradensis; assembly: GCA_024449915.1. Lineage (NCBI taxonomy): Eukaryota > Metazoa > Arthropoda > Insecta > Plecoptera > Chloroperlidae > Sweltsa > Sweltsa coloradensis. Next base: position 19,484 of record JAMZAV010007515.1, read on the forward strand.
TGTATTGTTGAATAATAAGAAATCGTAGATTTAGATTGTAATTATTCCAAAGGAATATCTATACATACTTTCTTCAAATGTTTCAACTACCAAAGTATGTTTCAGTAACAATGAGGAAAAATGAGATAAAACTAAAAGAAGAATTTTGAAATAGATTGTCACTCATTGTAAAAGTGCCCGAGATGACATTTACCTGTCACGCTAATGAGCAAGTGTAATTTGCATTATCTATTAAATGTACTTTTAGGTTAGTCTTTTGTATGTGAATGAAAGGGAGAAAATGAATCAGTAGTGATTGTGTTGTGTCTAATTGTATGTTGAATTGTTTTGAGTAAATATAAAATGATCAATTTGTGCAACTATGTTTATAAATAAATAAACACGTTTTTTTAACTAATATTGTTTAATTTGATCACCGATAGTGTTGACCCGAGTTCAAATTCCGTCGAGACCGGCAATCCTGACTGAAGTTTTTTTTCGAGGTTTTCCTCGGTCGTTAATGCGAATGCAAGGGATCGAGTCCTCTTAACAGACCTAGGACATCCCTTCACAATTGTCCTAACTCCAACACACCTAGTTAGACACCGAAGAGGGGCATGAATTGCAACCTGGGCAGGATTTCCACGAAAAAATTAACTATATTAATTTTACCAACACAAAAGTAAACTTTCAGTCAAGATTGCTGGTGGGGATCCAACGCGACCTCTGGAATCAGAGTCTTGCAATCACTCATGTTTACCGAGTATTTCCCGTCACTGTCATGCAGATGCGCCTCGTGTACTTATCAAGTACCAGTAAGCACTTAGTTTCTATCTATAATCTATCCGGAACTATATAATTGGATGAGCGTAGCGAGCGAAGCGAAGATTCCATTTCACTACACTGGAGAAAAAAATCCGGAATGTTTTTTTTTTTTGTATTTTTGTCTGTTTGTTAGCACGATTCCGGCTAAACCGATACTCCGATTGCGATGAAATTTTATGGAGGTCTTCGAAATCTCTGAACTTAGAATTGCCACGTTTTTGAGCACAATCGAAAAATTATTTCTCATGAAAATCGCAATTTTACGATTTTTTTCGATTTTTTTTAAATTTCTTCGACTTACAACACCTACATTCTTTGTCCGATTGTAATGATTTTTTCACAGAACCTTAATTTCATGAATCGATATATTCATGTGAAATTTGAGCGTTATCAAAAATTTTTTTTTTTTCGAAAATCGCAATTTTACAACTTTTTTCAATTTTTAAAATTTCTCCTACGAATAACACCTACATGCTTTATCCGATTGTAATGATTTTTTTACAGAACCTTAATTTTATGAATTTATATATTCGTGTAAAATTTGTGCGCAATCGAATAATTATTTCTTATGAAAATTTCAATATTACGATTTTTCCTTTTTTAAAATTACGATTAATTAAAAAAAAAAAAAAAGTTAATTTTTTATTTAATTTAATTTAATTTTGAAAATATCTTCAACTTAGTAATGATTTTTTCGCAGAACAACAGAAAATTCGAATAACACATGGCAGCTCAATGCACCAATTACGCTCATCCAACAACGCGGCGGGACTTAAGCGTTTTCCTAGTTAGATGAGCGAAGCGAAGACTCCATTTCACTGCACTGAAGAAAAAAATCCGTAATGTTTTTTTCCTGTATTTTTTTGTGTTTGTTAGCACTATTCCGGCTAAACCGTTACTCCAATTGCAATAAAATTTTCTGGAGGCCTTCGAAATCTTTGAACTTAGAACTGCCACTTTTTTTTAGCGCGATCAAAAAATTATTTCTCATAAAAATCGCAATATTCCGATTTTTTTCGATTTTTAAAACATTTCTTCGACTTATAACACCTACATGCTTTATCTGATTGTAATTATTTTTACACAGAATGAATTAATATATTGGTGTGAAATTTGAGCGCAATTAAAAAATAATTTCCCATGAAAATGGGAATTTTAGTTTTTATTTGTTTTGTTTTACATTTCTTCGACTTATTGCACCTATATGCTTTATCCGATTGCAATGATGTTTTTACAGAACCTAAATTTTATGAATTAATATATTGGTGTAAAATTTGAGCGCAATCGAAAAATGATTTCTCATGAAAATCGCAATTTTAAACTTTTGTCGTTTAAAAAAAATTACGCTCATCCAACAACGCGCCTGAAAAAGCTTTTGCGAAGCTTCCTAGTAAAACAAAATGCATCGTGTGATTTTGAAGCCGTCCTAGCAACGAGGCACATTCTAAGACTGTTTCGAATCAGCCTTGTTGATTCTGGCACTGTCCGCGGGTGGAATCGTGTCCAGCTTGATTGATCGATGTTTCTTTATTAAATATGCCGGTCTGCAGTTGTTGGACATTGTTCACTCGTCGATGGTGTCGGCGCCTACAGGGTTGGCATAGTTGGCTTTAAATTTAATACCCCGCTGATAAATCAGTTCTGTGACTCAGTGGGTGAAGACCACCGTGGGGTAGACTAAATACAAATTTATTTATTTTCATTTGTTTTTTAACGTGTCGAATTTACATTATTCTTTGGCGTATGTTAGATATTTTGGATTCACGATATAGATTTAAAATGACTCAGTAATTATTGTAATTATAAAGGATAGCTACTTTATAGTTGTGGCTGGTAGGTTATCCACAGTAGCATAACTAGCCCTTGTTTTTTAGGGGTGCGAACATTATTGTAACCTCACAAGTTTAACAGTCAGCACCACGGTCAGCACAATGTATGTGCACAATATGTGGGTATAGTCACTAATCAGTGATGTCATCCAAAAATAATGTGGGTAAAGTACATGATTGTGTATAGTAGGAGGTCTGGTCCCTTAATGTGGGTCTGGGGCGCATGCCCCCGGAAATGTTTTCTATTCTTACGGGGGGATTCAAGTATTTTAACGTGTTTATTAAGCCAGGGACATTATAAAAGATGTACAGAAAAATAGCAAAATAAGAACAGTATATCAACGTCTTTATCTCAATAAGTTGTGCCCCGCCCCCCCCCCCCCCCGCCAAGCCCCCCGTAGTTTCGTCACTGCCATTCACAACAAAACAAAACATCACAAGCAAGAAGAGAGAAGAGAGCTTATTACAAAATAGGCTTACAATTGCAGAGTAAATATTGAAGTGGTTGCATGTTGCTTATGTTGTTAAAGAAATACCAAAGAAGGTCTGGTATTTACATAGAGCAAGTAGGCCTAAGCATTTATATGGGCAAATAAGCTTTTTTAGCCTATATCACAGTGTGCTCCACACTTTGAATATTGCGCAATTATACTCATAGATCAACAAAAGCCTCAACTAGATAGACTGCGAAAGCTTCAGAATAAAGGAATGAGAATAATTTTAAGTGGACCCATGGAGTGGACAAGCTCGACGAACTATAACAGAAAATTAATTTTAAAGTTTTACTTAATATTATAGAGGTTGTGCATGGCGAGAAGTATAAATGCCGGGATCAGATTCATCTTTGTATATTAAAGACATCCATTCACATGGAACTTCCATTTAGAATACAAAATAACTTGAGTGTCAAAGATCATTATAAAATAAATGTAATTTGTTACCTACAGAGCTTAAGAGTTTGTCACTGAAATAAAATGCTTTTAAAAATTATTATCCACGGGACCAGGTTAACTCTTTTGTGGTTTAGGCCCTATTGTATTTTATTGTTTATGGCCAATTGACTTGTTATATGTTAAATACTAAGAAATTATTATATTGTTATGTTGTAATCTTGTGATATTCGAGACTGTGCTCTAAAAGCAGTATGCTAAATATGCTAAACATAAATTAACTATTTATTTATTTATTTATTTATTTATTTAACGTCTGTTTTATTCAGTTAAAAAACTGATTTTCAAACGAGTATTTAACTAAATAAATCTTATACATAGATACAAACACAAAAATGAACTAAAGTGAAGTAAGTATTTGAAATAAAAAGATAAGCCTACAACAACAATGTATTAATAACACAATTTTGGTACCTTACAAATTCCAAAGACATAAAATGCAATTAATTAATGAACCAAGAAAACCACGAAAATAACTGATTTATTCGATGATCCCACTTAAGCAAATATGAGATTTGCCAAAAAATCAGAAACGGTAAATCAGGGAGTAATATGTACTGATCCACAATAATTCGAATCACGGTTTGAGAAGTTCTTGAAGTGAAATTTCTCAAAATCCCTTAAAAAAATTAACAAAGAACTGAAAAAATACTAAAATTCTTATAAAACTAGGAAAACGCTAAGTCCCGCCGCGTTGTTGGATGAGCGTAATTGGTGCATTGAGCTGCCATGTGATATTTACTAAGTTGAAGATTTTTTTTAAATTTAATTAAATTGAATAGTAAATTAACTATTATTTTTAATTTTTTTAGTTAATCGTTATTTAAAAAAAGGAAAAAATCGTAATATTGAAATTTTCATAAGAAATAATTATTTGATTGCGCACAAATTTTACACGAATATATTAATTCATAAAATTAAGATTCTGTGAAAAAATCATCACAATAGGATAAAGCATACAGGTGTTATAAGTCAAAGAATTGTTACAAAAAAACGTAAAATTTCGATTTTCATGAGAAATAGTTTTTTGATTGCGCTCAAATTTTACACAAATACCTAAATTCATAAAATTAAGGTTCTGTGAAAAAATAATTAAAATCGGATAAAGCATGTAGGCCTAGGTGTTATAAGCTGAAGAAATTTTTTTTAAATCGAAAAAAATCGTAAAAATGCAATTTAATGAGAAATAATTTTCAGATTGCGCTCAAAAACGTGGCAGTTCTAAGTTCAGAGATTTCGAAGGCCTCCATCAAATTTCATCGTAATTGGAGTATCGGTTTAGCCGGAATCGTGTTAACTAACACACAATAATACAAACAGAAAAAAAAGAAAAAAAAGAAAAACATTCCGGATTTTTTTCTCCAGTGTAGTGAAATGGAATCTTCGCTTCGCTCATCCAAATATGCGAAACTTGAATTGTTTGATTCAAATAACCTAAAATACACGGATTCAATTCAGATGCATTGGTCATGAGAATATCACAGTTCACAGCGAACCGGGTCACAAAAAATTCAAGCTGATAACGAAGAAGTAAAAACTAAAAACCATCTTTGCATACTGCACATTGAATCTCTTCCAAGTGAATATTTTAATTTTTTTGGTCCAAACGAAAAGTTCAGAAACGGTCAATGTGATATATTTTCGTGCTTTGTTAATGTATTCAAATCAGGACAATATAGGACAACACAACATAACAAATCATCACGCTGAGGTATCTTTCTTCTGGAGCTCTTTGTGTCTTCGAGTGTGTGGCACACTACGTACGTATTCCTGTCATGGCGGTCTTGTGTGATGACATTGTTTTGATTGATGGTTTGTTTCTATTTATTTCTATAAATCATTTCGACGATGGAAATGTTGAGCACACTATAAGGTACGTATTAATGCCTTTATAACTAGTAGTTATTTCCATCTAGCTCGATTAGGGTAGGGCCTTGAATATGATGCATAAAACTATCCCTTTAGCCTACCTTTAGGTTTTGGTGTCTTCGACGTAGGGCCATGCTAGGCTCCCAAACAAAAAGCCCGAGGTGTATATTATTTAGTCTTCAGACATAACTAATTATAAATGGGTAAATGCAGACGTCTGTATCAATACAATATGAGATTAATATCACTGTATGCGTTGTCCTGGGTGTGATATGATGCTTTCGTCTAGGCCAAGGCTTAAAATGTTCCAACGTTGATGCATTGACCAAATATAGGAGTACAAAATATGAAGTTTCAAAATATCCATCAATAAGTTAATTTGTCCCACCCCTATGGCTAAACCAACATCCTAGAGCTCAACAGCGACTTGAAGTACAGTAACAACCTTCCAATAGAAATTCGCACACTGGTTGATTGGCTGAAGTAAACTAACTAGGAAAACGCTTAAGTCCCGCCGCGTTGTTGGATGAGCGTAATTAGTGCATTGAGCTGCCATGTGTTACGCGGATTTTCTGTTGTTCTGTGAAAAAATCATTTCTTAGTCGAAGATTTTTTTTAAATTAAATTAAATTAAATAAAAATAAACTTAATTTTTTTAATTGATCGTAATTTTTAAAAGAAAAAGTCGTAAAATTGCCATTTTCACAAGAAATAATGATTCGATTGCGCTCAAATTTAACACGAGTAGGCCTATATTAATTCATAAAATTAAGGTACTGTAAAAAATCATTACAATAGGATAAAGCATGTAGGTGATATAAGTCAAAGAATTGTTTTAAAAAAGAAAAAACCCGTAAAATTTCGATTTTCATGAAAAATAATTTTTCGATTACGCTCAAATTTCACACGAATATCTTAATTCATAAAATTAAGATTCTATGAAAAAATCATTACAATTGGATAAAGCATGTAGGTGTTATAAGTCGAAGATCTTTTTTAAAAATTGAAAAAAAATCGTAAAATTGCGTTTTTTATGAGAAAAAATTTCACGATTGCGCTCAAAAACGTGGCAGTTCTAACTTAAGAGATTTCGAAGGCCTCCATAAAATTTCATCGCAATCGGAGAATCGGTTTAGCCGGAATCGTGTTAACAGACAAACAAAAATAAAAAAAGAAAGAAAGAAAGAAAAAACAAACATTCCGGATTTTTTCTCCAGCGTAGTGAAATGGAATCTTCGCTTCGCTCGCTACGCTCGCTACGCTCATCCAAAAAAATTGAAGGTTAGTTTTGTTTACTAGGAAAACGCTTAAGTCCCGCCGCGTTGTTGGATGAGCGTAATTGGTGAATTGAGCTGCCATGTGTTTTGCGGATTTTCTGTTGTTCTGTGAAAAAATCAGAACTTTGTTGAAATTTTTTTAAAATTAAATCAAATTAAATAAAAAATTCACTTATTTTTTTTTAATTAATCGTAATTTTAAAAAAGGAAAAAATCGTAATATTGAAATTTTCATAAGAAATAATTATTCGATTACGCACAAATTTTACACGAATATATTAAATCTTAAAATTAAGGTTCTGTGAAAAAATCATTATAATCGGATAAAGCATGTAGGTGTTATAAGCAGAAGAAATTAAAAAAATCGTAAAATTGCGATTTTCATGAGAAATAATTATTTGATTACGCTCAAATTTCACACGAATATATCAATTCATAAAAATAAGGTTCTGTGAAAAAATCATTACAATCGGATAAAGGCATGTAGGTGTTATATGTCGAAGACATTTTAAAATCGAAAAAAATCGTAAAATTGCAATTTTATAAGAAATAATTTTTCGATTGCACTCAAAAGATGGAGTTTTAGTTAAAGATTTCTAAGGTCATAAAATTTCTCGCAATCGGGTATCGTTTTAGCCGGAATCGTTTTAACAGAAGACCAAAAAAATACAGAAAAAAAAAAAAAAAAAAAGAAAAAGAAAAAGAAAAAAAAACTTTCCCGGTTTTTTTTTTCTCTGTGTGAAATGGAATCTTCGTTGCTCGCTCGCTCGCTACGCTCATCCAATGAACTTTTTTTTCCTGTAGCCCAAAATTAACATTCAAATACTTTAAAATTAAAATTTTTAAAAGGGCATTTTTAAACGGGGTACGGGGTTCTATATAGCCCTATGCAAAACCGCGCTTCTTGGTCTTTTGTAGCCACGCTCCCAAATAAAACATTTCTTTTAAAATCAAAACGTCTTTAAAGAAGATTTTTGAAAGGTTTTTTTAATTATGGCAATATCCACGTGGGGCTCGAGCGCTAAGCGCTTGATTTGATTCAGGAGGCCCGGATTCAAATCCGTCGAGCCCGGGGCATCCTGATAAATTTTTTTTCCGAGGTTTTCCTCAGTCTTTAAGGCGAATGCAAAGGATTGGCCCCTTAAATACCTTTTGGACACCCCTTCACAATTGCCTATCCAAAATAAAAGGGTCACATGGGTTTAAAAATTGATGTGTATACCCTACACGGGATCCTAAAAATATTAATTTATTTATGCCCAATATCATGCAAAAAAATTGACTATGAAATATCGGGGTTTTTTTTCAAATTTTCTCTTCCCAAAAGCAACACACAACTGGTCAATTAAAACGCTTCGATCTAAGCACTGGCTTGAACCAGGGCCCCACTGATACTTATCAAAGCCGTAAGCTTACAGCACTTTTGGGTATCTAGTGAACCCAAGCTTGAGCACCCTTTTAAAATTTTAGGCCCACATCCTTCTAAATGTATGTTTGTACATTACTAGAAGGCTGTGGTTCGGTTTGCTATTTTTCTCTAGGGGCTAACTAGGCTACACTCATTATTAATGTCCGGAAAGGACTAAGATTGGACACGAAGATGATAAAGCAAGCCCACAACCATTTTTCTTTTAAAAAAAACATTTTGACAATTCTTTACTATCGTAGCACACCCTAGGCGTACCCCAAGGTAAACAAATTTAGGGTAGGCCAGGGAAGCCTACCCGCTCAAGGCAGTCGCCCAACTTTAAATAATTTCCCCTCCCTAAAGCAGTTAAGTCGTGTGACATGGCAGGGGGATTGGTTTGGTAAAAATTTAATTGAAGATTTTCTTTTAAACTTTTGTTACCGCCGAAAGCCGGTGAAATTTCCAAAAAAAGAAAAAGGTGTTTGAGAAGTAGTCGGAAACTAAGGAAAAGCAACTAACAAAGTAAATCTTCATTAATAGTGTAGAGTTTATGGTGGCTAGTACATTTTCATGATAGAGTTTGCGTAAACTGTACTTATAAGACGGCTCTACCTATGAAGTATTTAACCCCCTACTGGGGGGTCCTGGGCCTGCAGAGGGCGTCGAGGCGAGACGACGCCTAATACGCGAGCGGGAGGTAGATCAATCATCGTGTTATGTTAAAGGATGTGCCAGGTAGGGGCGCAATAATTGAGCGAGCGAAGCGAGCGTCTCCACTGATTTTATGGCTCGAATGTCTTTTTTTTTTTTTACTGCTTTTAAGGTCCACCTTTTTTCGATCGACCTGAAATTTTTTTACACATGTACATACCACCTAGGCGGGTGCGTATATTTTTGAACAAAAAACCGATCGGTGGTTATAAAAAAAAAAAATAAAATAAAAAAAAAAAAAAATAAAATGTTCCGACGTTATGAAATTTGCAGGGGGTTAATAAGTAACCCTTCCTATTATTTTTCAAATTTTTAGCTAAATCGGTCAAGACGTTAAAAACTTATTGGAAATAATTCGAAAAAATGATGCTAAAAAGAAAGGGGGAGTGAAAAATTCAAAAAACACTTTAGAAGGCATGACTGAATAGTACAAAGCAAAGATGTTGGTAGTTCATGTACAATTTAATATCCGTTAGGCCTACACTTTGGTGGGCCTTTGGGAATGCGTACTGGGTCATGTTGCACGTACCCGGGGCTCGCTCAAAAACAACGTCCCAAAATGAGCGTTTTTTCCCGTCTAAAGTACACCTTTAAAAAACAGTTTAAAGTAATACTCGTCACATAGATAACGATTAAAACTTGCCAAGTGTTGACGCGTCACTACATTAACACCCCCAAATAAATAAAAAAGTTATTATTTAAAACCCAAAATTTAAACCCTTAAAAAACAACAATTCACAAAAAGTCGAAAAAAAAATTGGAGAAAACACTGAATAGAGGGGCCCCAGACTTTGATACCTTCAGTGGTGATTTACATAAATAATTGTTTGGTAAAAAAGGACCCCGGCACAAGGCGGGGTGAAGCTTTCCCTTTATCCGTAGGTGGCTCCTCCCCTTGCCTTTCTTAGAGGGAGATAGATAACCATTAACAATAGGGGACTATAAATAAATAAATGTTAATCAAAAAAAACAAAAACCCTAATTAGATTTAATATGCAACAAAAAAAATCGTCCCCCTTTTGTCCTTCTGTACGTGATTCCCCGTCACACAAATAAACCGAACAGACTTCTGAAACAGCGTTTGTTTAAAGTATTGCAATTCAAAAAGAAAAACACTCATTTATGTTTTTTTCCTTAAACTAAACGAGCTAGGCTCTTTTCTTAAATATATCGTTAAAACAGCACTTTCCAACAACGTCTCTTAATACCAAAACAACCATAATATACAGATTATTCTTTAATTACCATCGAGACTCGTCAAAAACAAAAATCTGAAAACTTATTATTAAACGAGTGAGCGCGCGAGCGGAGTGATCTCCTTTGACTTAAAAAGGCCCTTATTTTTTTTTCGCGTGCGGCGGTGTGTGGCGTGTGGGGTGTGTGGGATTAAAAAAACCCAATCGCGAAAGATTGCGCTGAAATTTTTAAAAAGACTCCGGGACGATTTATTGAGAACTGTAACAAAATCAGGTAGATCCATTGCGATTTAAACCTACAAGAAAAAAAAAAATTTAAAAAAAAGGGTCCAGTTTAGAAATTTTTTAAAGACAATGGTTTAGATTTTGAAAGATATTTTTTGTTGTTATTTACCTGGCTGTGAAATGGCCCGTTTCCATGCAAGGTCGTCGAATGTTTCAAGTCAAGGGACCCCCCCAAATTTAGGTAGATTGAGTAAAACTTGCAATATTTTCACGATTTCGTACGGTAGTTTTTTGGTTTTGTCCCAAAAGATGGAACACTGCGTTTTTATGCATTCAAAAAATGTTAAATTTTTTTTATTTTTTTTAAAAAACAATCCAGAAATTACAAATTTTCCGACCCGGGGATTGAAACCCCCCGTTCCCCTATTTCGGCTATAAGGGGGCTTTAGTCAAATAGTCGGGAAACGCCAAAAATCGTTTTGAGCATACGGTATGGTTGAGACCCGGGAAATTGCATTAAGATTTATAATTAATTATAAAAATTAGTTTTTTAAGTTTAGTTGGTTTCGGCGGTCAAAATTAAGGCCATAATGCGCCTCTCTAGCCAATGATAGGCAAGGGGGGCCTAAGGTAGGGGGAAAAAAGTAAAGTTACGGGGTACTCAAAAACATGGCTCACCCCAGTTTAAACGACTTTGGCGTTTCCCTAGTAATAGTATTATACCTTAATTATTGTTCCCCGATATGTTGAATAAAAAAATTTACTCCTTCGTTTGGTTCTCCCTAAAGCTTGTTTCAATTTTTTGGAATTTGTATAAGATCTGAAAAAAATGTTTTTTTGAGCTTTCATAGAAAATCTAAGTTGCCCCTACTTCTCAAGCACCCCGGGTCGTTAAAAGATGGGCATTTACAAAGGGAAAAAAAGAATTTTTAGCGCGCCTTCAAGAACTTACCTCATAACTTGCATTTTTTTATTTCCAAAGGGGAGACACATTCGATCAGTCTACGCAGGGTTCCCTAAAAATCCCTTCCCAAATTTTCTCTAAAATGGGGGTTTTTCAAAAAATAAATTGTGTCACCCCCACAATTTTGGGGCAACCCCCCTA
>JAMZAV010007516.1:0-32514 GCA_024449915.1 Sweltsa coloradensis
TTTTTAGAATTTTTCAAAAAAAAACTAAACAAGAAACGGGGGCTAGATTCCTATCCCTATAATAACGGTCCAGCATTTACGGGACAAAAAGGTGCTATAATGTATTAAAAGACCCCCAAAAAAAAGCGTATAGAAATGGCTCTAAGGAGCTGGTGGGGTATGGGTTCTGAACATAAACAATTTTTAAAACCAACGATAAAGGGCGAATGAAAAAAAAAACCTTAGTATTTAACCAAATTCCCCATTCCTGCACAATGCCCGTCAGTCATGAGCGACCCATGGAAAAATTTATTATGTATTTCCGGACAAGCTAAGGTTAAAAGTCAAGGTAGAGAAGGGAAAAAAAAATCCCCCTGCCCTTGAAAAAATTTGCAACAGAAATTTTTTTTTTGCACTGGTTTCAGAAAAAAAATGTTTAACATACTCAAAATCGGGAAAATTTTAGGTGTCGAAAATGAAAAATTTTTGAAATTTTAAGATAAAAAATTGATTCAAAAAAAACTTTTTTTTCCCCTATTTCGCTCCAAGTTAGCAGACAGTGACATTTGAGGGAAATATCATACTTCTTTTTTTTAAATTTTATTTTTTTATTAAACATGGCAAATTCGATGACAAATGATAAATATCAAGGGAAAATCAATTTGGAATAACCCCTATAACTAACGAACAATTATCGCACAGAATATATAAACATCCATACGGGTTATTTTTAAAAAAAATGGCATTCATGAAAATTTTTTTGTGTTGATTATTTTTTAAATTTAATTAATTAGTTAAAAAAAAATTAAAAAAAAACAAAAAGATGATTTTCAATTTTTCGGTAACAGCAACATTTGAGATTGAGTTCTTTTTTCGTGTACATTTTTTACTTCAGAAGATAAAAACTTTTTAAAAAAATTCTAGATAAATGATTCTTTTGCATCGATGGAAGTTCTATCTTCCGTATTTTTTATGGTATGACAGCGCAAATAATGTCAAAGCGACACGCCGAGAATGTTAGCCCAATAATCTTACAAAGATGATATGAGACTAACATACACCTTTTAACGGAAAAATTAAGGACTACTTTTTCTTCTAAAATGATTAAAATGGAAAGCCTGTTATTTTTACAACAAAACCATTATTCACGTAATTTCCCAATCCTGGGTTGTATGTAGATTTACTCATTTCACTTACAAAAAAAACACCCCTTTGGGTTGTCATAAAATCGTCTAGGTTAGAAAAATGCGCAAAAGTTTTTTTTTTTTACTATGGGTTATGAAATTTAAATTTTAAAAAAATATTTTAAAAAAAATCCCCTGGCTACTAAAAACTTAATTTTTGGGAAGATATTTATTGCTTCTGTTTTTTGGACCCACCCAAAGGATGGCGAATTTTTTTTAAATCAAGGGTGATAATTTTAACCATTCTTAACATCAAAAGCTTACCGCGGACCCTGAAATCATTGACCCCGGGTTTCCCCTAAAAAGGGGTTTCAATTAAATTAAATTTCCTTGGGATATACTCATTTTTTAATCTATGTCTTGTCAGTTTTGCTATTCAAAATAGTATTTAAAACAATTCAGGGTCTTAACATATTTCGAGTGTGTTTATTTAGTTATAGTCCCTGTACTTTGGATCACCCCCAATAGATAGGCGTATTATATCAACAAGGGGTTTATAATTTTAACCACCATTTCCATAAAAAAAACTATTCCGCTGAAGCGTTGAAATCATTAACACTTCGTTTCCCCCTAAACCCTCGAGGACTGGTTTGCTTAAATTTTGAAAAAAATAAAAAAAGTTTAGTAAAAAATAAGGGTAAAACCCAAGGGGGCCTTTTTTTAACCATGGCAATACTGAACAAAATGTGCCCAACCTTTTCTACCCTTCACGTCTATTAAAAAATAATAATATGAAGGGTTTAATCCATGCTTACAGCTTATTAATGGATAAAATGCAAACAAGAAATACAGGCTTTTTTTAACGTCGATTTAATTTTAAAAATTAATAAAATTACGTTTTACCTTTTTGGGCCCTTTCATAACCATGGGAGCCTATGGGCCCTACCTATCTCTAAACTCAAAAATAAATTCTAAATTACCCGAAATCTTTTTATAACTTTAATTTGTAGGGAGGTGAAGCAAATTAAATTCCGAACTGTCGTGTTATCTTTTAACCCGAGGGTTGTCTACAATTAAAACTACGGAATATCGAAACCAAATCAAAACCACTGTGGCCCCCCCGGTGCGTACTGGCGCCACGGCTGCTTCCTCCTCCGGGCCCAGGGCCTAGCCAGGGCCTAGCCTCCCCAAACCCTTCCCTTACGTGGAGTGAAGCCGAGCATCAAAGCACGATTCTGCACGAAGGGACTTCTAGACGCATTGTGCCCAGGTCTAGGCATAGAATCCACCACTTCCAAAAGACGTTGGGAAACCTGGACCTGCATTCATCCCTCTGCTTTCATCGGGGGTAGCCAAAAAGGCTAGGTACCTTATCTTAGGTGTGTTTTTTTGATAAAAAAAGGGTTTAAAAATTGCAGGGCCTGCTGGGGCCTGGGAGGCCCCCTAGGGGCCTAGGCGTCATGGGGTAAGCGCTGAAGCCATGAAAACCATTTTTTTAGCTTGAAAAATTATACTTGATTAGGGTCTGGGGCCCCTGGGGTAAGGGGTAGGCTAGGCTCAAAATTGCTTTTAGGCCTAGCCTCTCAACTTTAATTTTTTGTGTTTTATTTTAGAAAAGCCCAATTTCCCGGGGTTTTGGTTTTGTTATAGCCTACGGGAGTCTCACAAAAGGGGTTCACTATGACGGGACAGCCACTAAAACATTGGCCTACTAACCAATCAGAATAATATCTGATTTTTAATAACTAAAACAATTTCTTAAAACTAAAACACGGTAGGCCCAGGGCCCAGGCCTAGCGGAACTGGCCCCCCAACTCTCCTAGCTAGCCTAGATCTCCGGTAGGCCTAGGGCCCACTACATTAGCCAAAAAAGGGAGGCCCAGGCCTAAAAGAATACCTAGTGTTCTTTTCCGTTCTTGATCTCATTACTTGGTCTTGTTCTTTTTCTTGGTCTGATTCCTGGTCTTGTTACTAGATTGCTTCATGCATTTTATCTTTTATTTATTTATGCAATTTATCGGACGTATCGTAAACAGCCGCCATGTTCTAGTACTAAGAACAAGATCAGGTGTCCTTTTCCGATTCTTGTTCTCATTCCCAGATTTCGGTGAGTCTCGATCGTGCGCTCGACTATTCGGATGCTACTAGCTACGTTATGGATATAATGACGCCTAACGGTGACGTAAAACGAGAATAAGGCCAGGGAATGAACGCGTTTTGTCACTATTCGGATAGCTCCCTAGAATAGGTCTACACAAAACCTGCATGGCAACAGCCCGGGAACGAGACCCTGCTACGTTAACGGGAGTATAGGCGGAACTCTTTTGGTTGGTGTGCTCCCCTATTATAACATAGTAAAAACACTGAAAAACAACTACAAATGAGAAATGAATAACTAATAAGTCAATAATAACGATGTGGTATCACTAAACACGCAGAAAATACACAATTCTATAAGTTTAATACACTTACAAAACACTCGCATATTTGACAACAAAAAGATGTGATATCCCCCCAAAATACAAAATTTGTAAAAAAAACGGCAGCCAAGCTCTCCTTCCAAAGTCTTCGGCTGTGAATGCTGTGAGATATAGAAGTTGAGCCAAGCATTTCATTCTTTCTCCCTAGTTTCGCATTGAAAAGAAATAAGATCATTTCGCCTGTTGACGAGCGCCAAGCCAACCATTTTCGGGGTAAAAAAAGTAAAAATTTTAAACTCAAAATCATAAAAAAATTACTTGGCCATTGACTATTTAGAGTCCTCGTACCAAAATCAATAGTTAAGTAATTTTTTTATGATTTTGAGTTTAAAATTTTTAATTTTTTTTACCACGAAAATGGTTGGCTTGGCGCTCGTCAACAGGCGAAATGATCTTACTTCTTTTCAATGCGAAACTAGGGAGAAAGAATGAAATGCTTGGCTCAACTTCTATATCTCACAGCATTCACAGCCGAAGACTTTGGAAGGAGAGCTTGGCTGCCGTTTTTTACAAATTTTTGTATTTTGGGGGGATATCACATCTTTTTGTTGTTTGTATCATTTCAAGGCGTGAAATACGTGTAGGGGAGAGGGTGCATAAATGGGACACTTTTCACATTTAAATTATTATTTCCTCAAATTATGTTTTTTTCAAAAATTTGGGTAATTATGCCGAACACGGTTGCCCGAGAAAAAATGCATAAAATGTTTCCAGCTTTTCACAGTATGTGTAATTGATAGTCCCTAATTCATTTTCAGCTACCGCATTACGATCTTTTCACTGTTACTAATGTTTTTCGTCTTTTTACCTGTGTAAATTGTGCTGTCACTGTACGTACTGTACGTAGGCCGCCATACTGGTTTGGAAAGCGCTATCTCCTCCGCTACGTCTCTTCCGCTGCGTACGCAGCGTAAGAGAGTATTTTTGTTTAAAATAGCGACGTTAAAGGTTAAAAAAGGTATTTTTGTTTAAAATAGCGACGTTAAAGGTTAAAAAAGGTATTTTTGTTTAAAATAGCGACGTTAAAGGTTAAAAAAGGTATTTTTAGAAATTGTGCTGTCACTGTTTTTTCCGTTGTGTTTTACTAATAAAACAAACCTTCAAAACCTTTAACGTCGCTATTTTAAACAAAAATACCTTTTTTAACCTTTAACGTCGCTATTTTAAACAAAAATACCTTTTTTAACCTTTAACGTCGCGATTTGAAACAAAAATACTTTTTTACGCTGCGTACGCAGCGGTAGAGACGTGTCAGAGGAGATCACGCTTTCCAAATCAACATGGCGATGTAGTATGTGGACGCACAAATGACGGCTCAATTTCCACTAGTGAAAAGATGAAAAACATTGTTTACAAAATTAAAAACCATAATGCGGTACCTGAAAATGAATTAAGGAACATTAATTACACACACTGGAATATGGTAAGTAAATTTTTTCATCTTTTTTCTCGGGCAACCGTGTTCGGCATAATTACCAAAATTTGAAATAGCCAACTTTAAGAGCCACCCTTTAGACATAAATTTCAGATTTTGTTGTTCACGAACTATTTCTTTTTAATAACCGTACAGGTGCAAATTAGAAAGTCGACATGTGTCCCATTTATGAACCATGAGGTTGTTAAATGGGACAGGCCTAAAAATCACAGAAATAACCATCCATTAAGCATTCTAAAGACATCATTTTATTTATTTTATTTTAAATACAAAACATTATCATTTTGTAAGCTCAAGGCTATTTAACTACACCATTAACCCCCTCAAACTTCACAAAGTCCATTGCAAAAAACAAGAACGACTTGGTCCGGGCAGTCCCGCCTCCTTTATTTCTAACTGTCTGCGGCAGACGTTTCAATATTTGTTCTTTATGAACATCAGAAATGTCTTCTTGCTTAGGGTAGAAGAAGCTGCTACCACCTGCGTCTTTTCTACGTAAGAATTGACATTGAAAAATGTCCTCGCTTTTTCCCCCCATAATTCGCCCCACAAAGTTGATGTTTTTCTCACTACCATCTCCGGATGAAAATTTGTAAGCCTGCCTACTTGATGTAAGCCCTAGACCTAGTTAGGGCCTATGGTAGGCCTACTTGGTGTAGGTCCTAGGCCTGGGCCTAGCCTACTTGATAGGGCCTATAGGCCTTAGCCTACCTACTCTTAGATGGTTGGTTTAGGTCTATGGCCTAGGCTAGGGCTTGGGCCTATTGGCTTAGTTCAGGCCTGGGTAGCCTAGGCCTACTTTATGGGGCAGCTATGTGGGTGTAGGGCCTTCAGTTAGGCCTTAAATAAATTATAATGTGATACATTGGCTCTGATAACCATTATTTATCCATAATCAAGCATTTAGCAAATGTCCCATTTAGCAACCTGCATCGATGTCCCATTTATGAACCTCAAGCATTGTTGACAACATGTCCACTTGGCCTAAAAAAATAGGTAAGATAATGATGAAACCAGAATTATTTCTTCTTTCCAATGTCTCAATTAAAAGTTCCAGAATGGCATCTTCAAATTTCACAAGGTCTTATGTCTATTCTTTATTTTATTGTCTTTGAAGGAATTCTACTTGGAGGTAGCAAAAAACCAAAGGGAATAACAATTAGAAATTGCGGAAATCTTTATTTTTTTGTTTTAAAGAAGCGTACCATGTGCCATTTTTTGGAAAAAAAAGCTAACTAAGAAAAAACAGTGATTAAAATTAGCCCTGCCCCATTATGAACCCCCCCATTTATGCCCCCTCTCCCCTAGGCCTATGGGTGGATGCTATGTCTGGAAAAAAAGGGTACCACTTTTGTTTTTGTTTAAATCTTATTTGGGGCCAATTGTTATTAAAAAATTTTAACTATGGTTAAAGTGTTTTGGGTGTTTGGGAATGATTGTTGACCGGAATAAACACTTTGGCAAATTTTTTAATCAGCTTTAAAAATATTAAAATTTGTTTTAAATCGCCTTAATTTTTTCCCCAAATTTAAGGGTGGTGGGCAGTGGGGGGAATATCGCTTGCCTCCGGGCGGATTAGGCCTTTAGTTTCTTTTTTAAAATACCTCAGCCAAATTTACTGCTGATAACTCATTCGGGCTTCATGGTAAAATGCGGGAAAAAAAGGAAAAAATTAACATAAACTATGGGATGGGGTTGAAAAAAGGGGTTTAGGAAATGAGAATAGGCGATGGGTTACAAACTTTAAAAACATAATTTTTTGAATAAAATTAAATTTGGGTTAGAGTATGAATTATTAAATTTTTGGGGGATGATTTAGGGGGTGTTGGGGTGGATATCGCTTGCCCCCCGGTAGGTTGGGATTTAAAAAATTTTTTCACGTAAAAAATTTTCATATAAATTCAATTCGTTAAAAAATTTTCAAGTGCGGAAATGAAAATTTTAAGTTTTTTTTTTTATTTTTTTTAAATTTATGCAGTTGGTTTTGGTATTTTTTTTTGGGCTAGCCCCTTGCACAGCAACAGGCCCTATGCTGCTGGGGCCTAGCCTAGAACAGGGGCATTGCATAGGCCTAGAAAGTTTTGTAAAGGGGGAGCTAGGCAATTGCAAATACAAAGCCTGCAAATAAAGGGTCTAGCTAACTTTTTTATTTTTGTGGGTTTGTATGGGCAATAGTCGGGTTTGGGGCCCTAACAGAAAAAACCCATTTTAAATTTAGCACAAAATGCCTGGGTGGGTGGGTAGGGTGGGAATGGAAAGCCCGGGGAAAAACATTATTTTGGTGTGAGGTCTTCGCCCCCCAATAGTTTAAGCCCCGTTTTTTGGGAGTGATATAGGAAGTTTCGCAAACCCTTTTTCAGGCGCGTTTTGGTGAGCGAAAATTTTTTTTTAAAAAAAAAAAAGCGTAAAATTGCTTTTTTCACGAAAAATTATTTTTCGATGACTAAAAAAGTGGTGGTTTAGTTCAGAGATTTTAAAGGCCTCCAGAAAATTTAATCGAAATTTGGAGTATTGGTTTAGCCAAAACGTGTTAACAAACAGACAAAATACAAAATAAATTCGGATTTTTTTCTCCCGTGTGTAAAATGAAATCTTCGTACGCTCTCCAATAATCTAGGCTTTTTTTAACCACCCAAAGTTGGGTGTATTTTTTTCCATTTTGATATGGGCCCTACTAATAGTTTTGTATGTTTTTGTTTCCTCATTCATTTTGGATACTATCCCAATTCAATATTCAACATTTTTGTCTCAACGATTATTTTATAATGTAGGCCTAGGCCTTTTTCGCTTTTTGCAAATTGAAAGAAAAAATTAACAAAAAGATATTGATTTTAAACTTTTTCCCCCCGGCCTGAGTCCACGTGGCCTACCTGGGAAGAAATAAATTATTTTTATTTTAAAGGGTAAAATCATTTAAATAAAAGTTTAAAAAACCTTAAAAAATTTTCACAAAAAATTTTTCATGAAAAATTTTCATGAAATTTTCAAGATTATTTTTTTTTCATGAAAATTCCCATCACTACTCTCGGCAAATTATTTTTCATATTAGTATGTACCATCAATATCATGCCAAATTTCATGCTGATAACTCATTAGGTGCCTTCATGGTGAATGTGGAAAAAAGGAAAAAATAATTTTTGAACTAAAAGGGGATGGGGTTGAAAAAAGGGGGTTTAGGAAATGAGTAGGCCGTTTGGGTTAAAACAAATTATATTAAAACATAATTTTAAAAACAATTTGGAAAAACCAATTTTAGATTGAGCTATGAATTTTTCCCAATTTTTAGGGGGGGTGTTGGGGGTGGAATATCGCTTGCCTCTCGGCGGTATATTTTATATTATTATGTACCATCATGTCAAATTTCATGATGAAAACTCTTTGGGGCCCTTTTGGTGTCGGAAATCAAGGTAAAAATTATATAAACTATTAGGGAGGGGGGCTTGAAAAAAATGTTTTTAGGAAAGAGAATAAAATTGTTTGGGTTAAAATAAAACACATTAAAACATATTTAAAATTTTGAGAAAAAATTTAAATTTTTGGGTTAAAGGGTAGAGCTATGTTTTTCCAATTTTGGGGATGATTTAGGGGGTGTTGGGGGGGGGAATATCGTTGCCTCTCGCCAATTTTTTTTTCTTTTAGTATGTCCCATCAGCCAAATTTCATGGGGGATAACTCATTAGGTCCCTCATGGTGAAGCTGGAAACCCAAGGGTTAAAAAAAAAACTTTTAAACTAAAGGGATGGGGGTTGAAAAAAAGGGTTTTGAAAAAGAGAAAAGGCCGATTGGGAAAAACACATTAAAACAAAATTTTAATAACAAATTTGAAAAAAACCCCAAATTTTTAGTTTAGAGCTATGAATTTTTCCCAAATTTTTAGGGGGTGTTGGGGGTGGAATATCGTTGCCTCTGGGCGGTTTATTTTTGTTATTATTCCCAAATCATGTCAAATTCCCTGTGAAAAACTCTTTGGGACCGTACCTTTGTGGTAATGCGGGAAATTAAGGTAAAAATAATATAAACTTTGGAGGGGGGTTTGACAAAAGGGGTTTTTAAATAATGAGAATGGCCCAATTTGGGTTAAAAAACATTAGAACTAATTTTAATGATAATTTGATTAAAAATTAAATTTTGGGGTTTTAGAGAATGAATTATTCTAATTTTGGGGGATTTTTTGGGGGGTGTTGGGGGGGGAATTTTGTGCCTCTCGGCGGAAGTATGGAGTCTGAGGTACATCTAATTTGTTCCCTTTTCATATTTAAGTGTATACTGTTTTTTTAGGCCTTATTCCTCTGTCCAACCAACACCCACCCAGCCAAAAGTTTTTTCTTTTGATTTTACGCATTTTTTAACACAGAAGGGTTATGGATCGGTGATTTTTTTTTTTGTAAAGGGCCCACATATCTAATAGGCCTATACCGATTTTCAAGATTGTAAATTTTTTGGGGCGGCGGTGCAGATAGGGAAAAACCCCCCCAACTCGGGTAGGAGTAAACAGGGTCGAGTTATCATCGCCTACTAGCAGCGGTGCGTTTGGTGCGGGCGAACGCCCGTACCCAAATTTTCCCAATTTTCATCAAAATCCAAGAGGTCAGAAAGGGCCCCTAGTTGATTTGACATGAATTACCATAACCCCTACATCTAAAACCTTGTCCTTCCAATAAACTAACTTCTCTACCCCCAGCATTCACGACCCATTTTTTTATTGTCTCTTTTTGTCTTGCCCACTGTGCTCCTCAGGGAATGTCTACTGCCGCCTGATTGACTCTCCCTCATCACCATGAATTTTTTAAACCCCCGTACTGTAAAAATTAAGTTTCAGGTGTTCAGCATGAGCTATAAAATGTTGCAAACCGCTGGATCGAAAAAATCTCCCCGTGAAAAGCTTAATGGAAGCAACTTAAAACAAATGGGGCCCTAGAAACTTTAAAAATGTGATTTCAATGGGCCCCTATCCCGGACCAATTTTTTTTTTTAATTTAATTTGGGTTTTGGTACCCTTGGTTTTTCGAAGAGTAGGGCTACGCCCGGGGTCCCCGGGTTTCCCCTCCCCCCTTCTACATCATCATCATACATCACTGATCACTCTAAAAAGGCAGTAATGCTGTATGTGGCCAGCTGTTCATAAAATAAATAAATCCCTGTTATTCTTTTATGTCAATTGCACAAAATTTGTTTAGTCAGTGATCATTTCCGTACCTAAAATGCACTTTTCTTCGTTCATTGTTGCTAAATTAGTTTATATAAACTTAAAAAATTATAATTAATAAGTTAGCGCTGACAGTAGTTTTGCACCAACAAAGTTTTAAAGAACCCACCTGATCTCGCAGAATTTAAAGTCCATCTTTGGATCGTGAGGCCGATTCTCGCTTAAATGTCGAAAAACTAACTATAGGTAGTACGTCACTACAGACACCATTTTCCAATATGGCGGCTAAAAGGCCAACGATACCTGTGCATTTTGAGTATGTTGAACTAAAGTGTGTCAACTTGCACAAGAGCAAAAAATGTTTTTATTTAAATTAATTCTAGCAAAACCCCATTTGTTCCTTCAACCAGATGTACAGATCTTGAAGTTTCACAGCCGTAAATATTTGACAAATAATATATTTTTCAAATCATTATGTTATGTAGGCCTAGGCCTACATATTAAGATTCAGAATTTTTTAAATAAATGAACACAGCGAAATGACGCGAAAAATACATGATTTTTCAAATTAGTATTGTTGTTATTAAGCGAGCGTTTCCATTTGACTCTGCCGAAAAAAATAATCAGTTTGTTTTTTTTGTTTTTTTTTGTATGTCTCGCCATAACGTTCGAACGGAGGGTTTGGACATTGAAATTTTTACCATCCGCAAGCTTTGTCTGGATTGAAAGCCATTTTTTTTGGGCAAAATTGTTCAAAAAAATTACAAAATTTGTAAGCCTACATTAAAGTTAAACAAAATTTTTTTTTTAAAATAAACGGCGACAAAATCTGTGGTGGCCAAATCTTGAAAAGTCTGTCCGGTCACGAATATGTTAATTTTTTTTTGAGTAACCACCCTGGCAACGAAAAAATCGTTGCACGAAATTTCTGGGCCCCTATGCACTCCACCAGAAGAATCAAAAAAACATCGAGGAGATGATTATTGTTTCCAAAGGTTTAAATAGTTTTTCACAAGGAAAAGATGTCAAAGGGCCTCTAGATGGCGGGGGATTTATCCACAAAGTAAAGGTTTACTCACGGGTTTACCCAAATACCTTGGCAATAATAAATAACAACATACACAAACAAAAACAAACAAACAACATACCCTACATAAACACAATAAAAAAAAACAGCAAACATCGCAAATTTTAAAATTTAAAAAAATGTGCAATGTGGGTCTAGCTATAGGGAACCACAAGTCTAACGCGGGAAGCGAGTTTGTGCTTAGAAAAGAAGCCCCGGGAAAAATAGATTAGGGAATTTTAAAAACGCTTGTATCTTTTTAACGAGAAGTATTTAAGAAAATCATTCCATTCGTCATAAAAAACCTTCTTTTTTTCAACTACACATATAGTAGAATTAAATACCGTTTAGAATTTAAATGATTCGAGTTTAACAAGAGAGTTTTTTTTTCATCTGCGTCCGCGCCATCCTCCTTTGGGTGTTTAATCGAAGAAACTAACATGTCGGACAGCGATTTTGCCTGCACTTGGATGCGTTTCTTTTCAAAGCTGCTCCCGTAGTCGGCCGTGCGCATCGTTGGTTCTCTTCTTCTTCTCCGGCGTCTCTTTCTATTGAATCGCTCCAAAAGCGAAAAATACATGTGTTTCTAAAAAGTTTATTCAAATTTGTGCGACTTTTGTAAATTGAATGCATCAAATGTGTCAAAAAAAGAACGGTGATTAACATAAATGTGAAGATATTTCTAAAAAATTTTCGTTTAAAAGATACAAGGTTTTAAAAATTTACCAAAGCTATTCTCATGGGAAACATCTTTCCAATGACTGAGCTCGTTCCCGCGTTAGACTTGGGTTCCCCATAGCATGCCCCTTATCAATGGTCCAAATGAGCATTTCCTAGTTGGCCTATATATAATATATACAATTAAAAGTTCTTGTTCATTTAAGGGACCCCCTCCCCAAAAAAGTAAAAAATTTAGTAAAAAAAATAACTTGACAAACAAACTACTACCTACCCCGGTTTCAGGAGGTCAGGAAAACACAATTATTTCAAACAAAGCCTCGAAAACATCCTTTTTCCGGCTAATACTTGCGCCAGGGGTGACATGGCCTGGCCAAAATATTCCCCTACAAAAATTTTAACGTCGCTATTTTAAAATAAAGGGCTTCAATGGAAAATACTTTCGTTAAAATAGCGACGTTAAAGGTTTGAAAGGGTTTATTTTTTATCCGTGAACGTCAAAGTCAGCGCACGGCGACGACTGCTTCAGTAGGCCTACGCATTCCAAAAGTTATACTCGCCCGAGTAACGTTGAACGTGGAGAAATTCACTGTCAGAATTAATTTTAACTTCTCGCAAGTTTAATTTCTTATTGTAAACGAAATAAGTAAAAAAACGCGTGGAGGGGAGCAATTAACAAAAATTGAGGGGGTCCCCTTAAAAGAACAAGTACCCAATTTAAATACCCGGGGCTTTTTCTGTGTTTAAAAAATATATTATTTATTGTTCTAACTTCTAATAATTGTTATTACAATTTACATTTTTTTTTTTTTAGCACACGCATGGACATGGGAAAACAATTTAACACAGGAAGACCATCACAAACGCAACAATCTCTTCTTTGGCAATAAAAATCGTGATGTGATGTTTCACCCATCATATAGTTCGGGTACTGCAGTTGTAAGAGGAGATCATCCATTTGTTGATGGACACGATTACTATTGGGAAATACAAGTGCTTAGTTCTCTGTATGGCACTGATGTGGTAAGTTAATGAAGCCTAGCTTTCCTATTTAGCTCTAATCAAACTCTCAATTAAAGTGGCTTTCATTTATTTTTCATAGCCCTTTAGTTTAATTGAGGAAATTGGAAAAAGACTATCATCTGATGTGTAAAACCCTTTCAGCCTAGATGTAATTGAAATGCCCTTTAATTCATTTTAACCACAAGGCCCTTTGCAAAGTTTCTAAGTTCGATTCCTTCCATGCATTCATTACATTTCACAAAATTCGTAATAATGTGTTTTTGAATGAGCAAAGCGAAGACTTCAATTTCACTGACCCCCAAAAAATTTAGCTTGGGTTTTTTGTTTGTTTTTTGTCTGTTTGTTCGCTCTATACCGGGCAAACTGCATAATATGCGTCTGATGAAAATTTTGGGGGGGACCTTTGAATCTTGAAATTTGACCTGCCACGTTTTTTTGGGGACAAACGAAGAAAAATTTCTCATGAATATTGTATTTTTTAAAAAAAAATTTGTGCATATTTTTTGGACATTTGGGCTGATTCTGACCAAACGGGTGGGGCTACAATGTTATTTTTACATGGACATTTAAAGGTTATGGTGATTAGTAGGGGCCTACCTTTTGACAAGAAAAAGTTGAAAAAGTTAGCCAGAAAACATACCTAGAATAAAAGGGTTTTAAATAAGTTTTTTTTGGGGATATTAAAAAGAAAAATAGAAAAAATTGACAACAAACACCCAATGCGTTCAAAAAGCACTTGCAAAAATAAAAAGATCCCACGCAAAAACAAAAAAACCATCCCTCAACGTGACTAAAAAAAGCGTTCGCGAAGCGGCCTAGTTCTAAGAAATACGATTTATTTTACAAAATCAATTAAATGTTTAAAGGGCTCTGAGAATTTCATCAAAACCAAATGTGTTTTTCGGGTACGAGCTGATCAAACCCCAAAAAAAAAGAAAAAAAAACATTTTAAAATACACCCTAAGGTAATTAGAGTAGGCCCAAGTACAATCTTTTATGAGAAAATTTCTTCAATTTTAGGCTACCCAAATTTAAAAGATGTCTAGTTTAAAATTTTAAAGTAAAAAACAATCCGATCGGGGTTATCGCTTTGGTAGGAGCGAACAGACAACAAAAAAATCATTAAAAAATGAAATATTTTTGGGACTTGATACAATTTTAGGAGCATCTGGACCCCAGTAGAAAAATTTCTTGGCAACCCCTGTTTAGTATCATGGAAACCAAAAATAACAGTTTATTGCCCATTAAAAATTTCCCAAAAACCAAATTTTTTCAAATTCAAGACAAAAGCTTAAAAAAAATTGGTAAATCACAGATTTAAATTTTTTAAACAATTTTACTGTATATTAGGGCTTAGTTTTTGTTTTTGTTTTAAATTTGATATGTTGATGTGTTAAAAATTATTTTTGTTACAATACCCCTTTAAAACGGGTTTGATTTAAATCAACTTTTTAAAAATTAAAAAAAAAATTAAATCGGGTTTTTATTGATTTGTTTGACTTGAAACAGTTTGAAGATGTTGATATAGTCTACCTGTCGCCGTCGGTTTTGCCCCGTAACACTAAGTTCCAATACACAATTGTGTCGCTCGTTGGTCTTGTGGTTAGCCTACCTGCTTCCAACGCAGAAGGTCCAGGGTTCGATTCCCGCAAAAGTCAGAAGTTTTTTAACTTCTGATTTGGACTTAAGTCCATCAGTTCTAGTCTTAGGAATTTGTAAATGGTGACTTTGGAGCCGTCCTAGCAAAGAGGCACATAATAAATTTAAAGTTGTTCTGAATCGTTCTTGTTGATTCTGGCGTTCATCCGCGGGTGTTCGCACTATCCATTCCACTGATTGCTATGTTTCCTATTAAAAATATCGATCTTTGGTTGGTTATTGACCGTTCACTCGTCGATTGCGTCGGGGCCTGCAGGGTTGGCTTGATCACTTTGGTTTACTGTCCCCCACTGAAAATCAGTTGTGTGACTGAGTGAGTAGACTCTAAATACGGATTTATTATTTATTTAAAGCAGGGTTGCCACCAGAAAAAAATAAAATCCTGTTTGAGCAGATCAAAATCCTTAGAAATCCTTAAATAAAACACCCAAATCCTTAAAAATCCTTAAAATGCCTAAATGTACCAATTTCGATACGATATCGATATTATCATAATGTAATTGTTGTAAAAAAATTGAATATATAATTTTTTTATAGAGTAGGTAGGCCTATTTTTAATAAATAAATTTTTAAAAAATGTATAAAGAGTCTACCCACTCAGTTAAATATAACTGATTTTCAGTGGGGGACAGTAAATCAAAGCGACCAAGCGAACCTGTAGGCCCCGAATCAATCGGGGAAAAAAATGATTCGAGGCCAAATAGGGTTGATAGAATGATAAGGTATCACCATAAATGCATATTTTTACGATCTCACAACCGCGTTTTATGACCCGGCACCTCCACCATATGCACCAGCCAGGTTAATTTAATTTAGACTACCTACCCGGCACCTCCACCAAAATTCCGAAATTTTGCATTTTTGGTGTAAATTTTGATATTTATACATCGAAAATATTCCCACTTATCAATATCGCATTGAAATATAGATTTTTTGACCAGCCCTAGTTAAAAACGGGAGAGTCTCACAGTCTATAAATCCCAATGGCTCGAAATCTCGTTGGCTCGAAATTTATTGTATTTATTTAGAGACGATGACTCCCCCAGAGAGAGAGTCCCACTGTCTATAAATCCCACTATAGGCTCGAAATCCCGTTGGCTCGAAATAAATAGCTAGAAAATACGCCGTTAATAGGCTGCTGTGTCGTTGTCTATAAATAAATAGCTAGTAAATACGCAGTAATTACGATGCCGCCTGGCTGCTGTGTCGTTGGCTCTAAATTGTACGAGGCTCCTCCCTCTAGCCTTGAAGTGCCAGCAGAGAGAGAAATGGAATTGAATCCTACTGCACGCTTCACATCAAACACAAACCCCAAAGCTACATCAAAGAGTTGATCCTCGTCTTGTTTGTTGAAACTAGTGACAGTCAATCTTTTCGAATTCTGATGAAACATAAAATACAGTAAAATATAATCCAATACAAAGTATATTCTTGTTAACAGTACCGAATACCGATCATTTGATAGTATAGCTAATCAAACTATGAACGAACACGCAATTACGATCCTAAGATAGGTTGACGGTACAAAAATGGATAAAGTAGTTATTTCAAACAGTGTTTTTATACTACCAATTGCACATTCACACATTAACATGGATTAAAGATTTGCAAAGGTGTCTTATATATAATGCGCAATGGAACTGGTACTCTCATGTAAATTATAATTGTTTTTAAATATGTGAACTACACGTATTAGTTTGAGAACCTTGGTTCGAACCCCGGATCAGTAGATGCCTTCGAACACGATTCGGGACACTTTTTTACAGATGAGTTTTCATTGAAAATCGTAAAAGCATGGTACACATTTTTTCTAAAATCACAAGTGTGTTTAAAGGCATCGATCGGACCTTTACGATAATCGTAATACCAAACATGACCCATTTTGTAGCATTTGTATATTAGTTATGGTTCCGCCAAATAGACATGCGTGTACGTTTTGGCATCAAAAAATCATAATTATTTTATCTCACGGTTGCCGCGCCCAAAGTAGGCTTTGCACCCGAACGCCGACGGTACGGGCGCGTTTGGAATCTTTCCGGGTACAAGCACCGTTAGGGGTTTTTAGAGCCGTTACAATACTTTTGCCGGGGTGACGATGAACATTTTGAAATGCGCGTAATTTTTGAAAAAAGTAAACTTGCTGTTTAAATAAAAAATTATAAAAAAATCCTGAATTTTCAAATTCACTTACAGCGTGTGTGAAGTGCCCGTGCAGAGTTAACGCGGGGGGTCCCAGACAGCAAAAATGTTTACCGTTTCTTTTTTTGGACATTGTTTGGATTTTCCATTTTCCATTTTTTGAAATTTTTAGATGCGTGGTAGAGCCACGAGGTTTGACAATTCTGAAAGCCAATGAAATAGCGAATGGGTTAAAACCAAATTTGACCCGATATTTCTTTCGATTGCGAGGGAAAAAATCGCAAAGTTGGAAATTTTTTAACATTTTGCAGTGCAACTTTAAAAGTTTAAAATTTTGGTTTTCTCGGTTCGATTTGGAACGACAAAGGCTCGTTAATGTAGCGGAAGAATAAATGGAATGTAAATAAAATTGGTTTGAGAACCTGTGCTCGAACCCGGGTTAGGTGAAAGCCTTCGAGTTCGTTCCGGGACACTTTTTGTTAGTTGGATTACATTCTGTCAAGGTCAGGACCGTTCCCGAGGATTGACGTAATATGGCTCATGACGTGGCGCAGGGAATGTATCGATACCAGCATTGCATACAAGTGCGTATGAAGTGGCGTCTTTCGCATCAGATTCCGAACAATTGTCCCAGGAAAACATTCCTCACACATTTTACACAAAAGGCGTAAAAGTGTTTCCGATTTCGAAAATCATTTTTCACCGTACTTAGAGGCGGCGGACAGCGTCCGGCGGCGTACCGAAAGTGTCCCGTAAAACAAATTTGTCCCAGACTTCGGATAAACGACAAACGTTACCCGCAACTACCGAATCGCGGCCGTACACGGACCGATTCGTGATTTTGTCTCGTCAACGAGGTTTTCCAACTACGAGGTATTCCGAGTACGAGGTTTTCCACGCCCTCCGCGTAGCGGCTTCAAGCCGCGCTTGCGCGACTTGTATTTCGAAATAACCTGAGTCAGTGATATTCAGCATCATAATACAAAAATACTTAACAAAACTTGCACGCATACAAAACATACATTAAGTAATATATTTTCGTTTATGATGTAAGTACTAGTAGTACACATATTTTGATAGGGGTTGTGTGCTACGTTCTTGTCCCTGAGTACTAGGTGAATCCACAAAGGTCTACTTTCATATCTCGCTAACCTAAACAAAAAAAACTTAGCATCCTGTGGCAAACGCATCCCACGAAAAAATTGTGGAGCACGAAAACATTCCAATGATGAAACAATTTTAGAGAAGATCAGGTTCAAGATCATGATTTTTAAACGAGGGACGAAGCGACTGAGTGTCTCATTCAACTGAAACGGCGCTTCCGTGAGTCTGTGGGTCTGTGTGTGTGTGTACATCGAAAATCAGCCGAATCGCTGAACAGATTGCACTGAACTTTTAACAGACATCCGGTGCAAGTTTACTGAGAACTGCTAACAAAATCATCTAGATCCATTGCACCTACAAGAAATAATAAATTGAAAAAATAGGCTGCTAATGCGCAGGAATTATTTTAACCACAATAGTTTTGATTTAGAAAAATATATTTGTTTGTTAATTGTCTGGCTGTGAAATGCCGTGCCCAAAGTTTATCGAATCTTGCACGCTCAAGGTACCCCCAAATTCCGCTCGGAGATTAAGTAAACCTTGCAATTTTACACGTATTTCATACTGGCTATGTCTTCCATAGTATTGATACAGATGATAGACTACACTGCGTTATCATGCATATCAAAATATGTTTAATAATTTTTAAATTACAATCCAGAATTTACAAAAACTTTCCCGAACAAGGGATTGAGCCCAGGTCTCCCACATTTCGTGTATAAAGGCGCTTAGCCAACTAGACCAGGAAAATGCCAAAGTCGTTGTTAACGAGTGAGCGAGTACGTGTTGAGTACACGGGAACATTTTGCATTTAAAATTGATAATTATATTGGTATAAATATTAGTGTTTTTAAGTTTAGATGGTATGAGGGCGCGTCAACTGTAAGGCCATAATGCTCCACTCTAGCCTATGATAGGCTAGGGAGGTCTAAGATAGGGGAAAGCAAAGGAATGTTACGGGGTACTCAACACATGGCTCACTCTCTACTCGTTTAACAACGACTTGGGCGTTTTCGTGGTTAGGACTATCTAGGGCGACGGTCGTTCGCTCGCAGCCAAGCGCACGCGACTGCTAGAAGGCGATGATAACTCGACGCTGTTTACTCCTATCCGAGTTGGGGGGTTTTCAGCAATCTGCACACGCCGCTTTGAAAGATTTACAATCTTGAAACTCGGTATATGGTTGATATGTGGTCCATGACCTACAAAAAAATCAGCTCGATCCGATACCCGTTATGTGTTCAAAAAAAGTGCCTGAACGTCGTTGAAAACCTTCCGGCTGGCTAGCAAGCTAATTCTAGGTGGAGAATTAATAGCCTAAAGATAAAACGGTACATCTTAGAACTATAAAACTTGGACCACACTTAGATTATCTCAGACGCAGTGCCTTTTGCTTTCAAACCAAAATCGGGTGAAAGGGACCGGAGAAATCCAAATTGTAATGATAATCAAAACACATAATTACTAAGGCGTGGTTAATTATACATGCTCTTAATCACTATAAATATCTAGCGTCCAAACACTAGGGGCTTAATTTGGGGGACCATGGGCCCAAAATGCAAAAAAAAAAACAACTCTGAACTTTAAAAAATTAATAATTCAAAGAAAACGCTACAAGTGAGAAGTTCCACACGTGGAATAAACTTTGCTGTCATTCTTTATCACTTTTGAATATGGAAAAGAAAAATTGGGTAGTAACGTGTACCAGAGAAAATCAAAATAATTATCAAAAGCAGGTAATTCCGTACTCTTCCGTAAGGCGCTAACTTATACAGAGAAAACTGTACATCTTAGAACTTTGAAACTTGGACCACTCTTAGATATCCTTAATGCGCAATTACTTTAGCTTTTAAAACCAACACCGGGCAATAGGGACCGGGGAAAATAAAAATGAAAATCAAAACGCGTAATTACTCAGGCGTAGTAGTTTGTACAAACCTGAATAACATTTTTGATTGGATATTGCTTTACGTCCCATATTTATGCAACTTGACTAATCGAGACGAAGGGAGGGACGTAAGGGATGACGCGGGGGACAAGGGTGGACAGGCCTGTGCTGGTCAGAACCAGCCACAAGCATATGAGGAGGGCAGGGGTTCCCCCACGTCGTGGTCTTCTCCGTCAGTGTCATCAACCGTCCGTGTTGTCTTTGTCGTCGCCGTCGGGGAGGTAGTCAAAGGGAAGGGGTTCCCAAAACATGGTGTTAACCATTATTGAACGAGTGAGCGTAGCGAACGGTGTGATCTCCATTCGACTTAAACGGCCCTAATTGTTTTTCTGCGTGCGTGCGTGCGTGCGTGCGTGCGTGCGTGCGTGCGTGCGTGCGTGTGTGTGTGTATGTGTGTGTACGTTGAAAATTAGCCGAATCGCTGAACAGATTGCGCTGAAATTTTAAACAGACATCCGGTACAAGTTTATTGAGAACTGCTAACAAAATCAGCAAGATTCATTGCGATTTAAACCTACAAGAAATAATAAACTGAAAAATAGATTTCCAATGTTAAGAAATTATTTTAACGACAATGTTTTAGATTTTGAAAAGATATTTTTTGTTTGTTATTCGCCTGGCTGTGAAATGCCGTGTCCAAGGTATATCGAATGTTGCACGTCAAGGTACCTCCAAATTCCGCTCGGAAATTGAGTAAACCTTAAAGTTAGTAAGTAAACCGTAAAATCAGTAATCAATACAACTAGGAAAACGCTAAAGTCCCGCCGCGTTGATGGATGAGCTTTTATGTAAGTTTTTGGTTTGCGTAGGACTACTTTTAAGCTGCACGCAATGAACAGGCTGACAGCAAGGCGAGGCTCACTGCTGTGTGCGTGCAGGGAGTAGTCAAAAGGTGCGGGGCGGCCAGGTCATATCGAAGCTGTGCGCAAGTTGTACGATATTCATTAGAAATATTTATTCGATTGCCACCAGAATCATATCATATCTAACTTTAGTGATTTCAAACGTTCCCATAAAGTTTCATCAAGATCGGAGTAGCCGTTTGCCCGGCCGCGGACCAAATATCAAGAAAATATCGCATTACAAATTGAAAAAAATCGTAAAAGTACGATATTCATGAGAAATATTTCTTGGAATGTACCCAAAAACGTGGCAGGTCTAAGTTCAGAGATTTCGAAGGTCCCCTTCAATTTTCATCAAGATCGCATATGCCGTTTGCCCGGAATCGTGCGAACAAAAGACGAAAAAAACAAAAAAACAAACAAACAAAAAACATTAGAGCTAAATTTTTTGAGGGGTCAGTGAAATTGAAGTCTTCCTTCGCTCATCCATAACTAGCTACACATTGAAATCCTTATACAAGATATCAATTAAGATACCCAGGATTACTCTAAATACACTGACACACTTAGTAAATTATGTTAATTTCCTAATCCACTGAATACACACGAATCTAGACAAAAGTCACATATTTAAAACTAAATTCTTTTAAGAAATTTTGCAAATATATATTATATTTAATTAGAATCACAATTGTAAAACTTGTCGGGTTATTTCGCCACGTCGATTTGACTTACCCATGTCAACGGTTTCTGGACCCGCTCTGGGCCCCGTCATCAGTACGACTGGATGACTGATGAGTCGTCCTGATGACGGGGCCCAGAGCGGTTCAGAAACGTTGACATGGGTAAGTCAAATCGACGTGGCGAAATAACCCGACAAGTTTACAATTGTGATTCTAATACTTCGGGCCACGAAAGCCTTAAAAAATTATATTAATATTCGTTTTATGACGGTGCTAAAATATGTTTTGAAAAGGGTAGTTATATACGCTTATGAGATCTACATCCCCTAAGCTAGAGTGGCATATATTGAGCGCGCCTTATAAAACAATAGCATGAAGCATGACAAAGGATAAGAAACCAGACGGAATATATCTCATTGCCAACTCCACTTACCCCTCGGGTATAGGTGTAGCTATAGCCGCTTACTATCTAAGTTTCAATGACTGGCGCGAAAATTGTTGAAAACACTGGCTGAAAAACGAGTCCTAACTAAAAAATAATATCGGGCTTTGTACGTAAATTACAGAACCCCAAATACCTAACCTCCCAATAGCTTGTGTTAGCTTTTATACGTAAAAATAAATTCCCACTTAATTTTTATATTTGTATATCAAAGTTTTAAATGTGTTTACTACAAAATTCCACATTTTTTCGAAGTATTGACTTGTAAATTGTTTTAAGTTACTCGAGTAGAGAGACGTGTCATTGAGAGGTGGTAAGGTATATGCATATCGACTTCTGTAGCAAGCACAAACTTAGGTTGACTGTGCGTGTAATATAGGGAAACAGACTAAAATTCAAGGGACGAACCGGACACACTCGTGCAATAAGGCGCACATTTATTCCAATAGAAATTTCAATCCGTTTCCATACGAGGAACGTCCCAGGAAACAGGGTCGTTATTGACGGATAGTTATGAAAAAAGGCAATTTGTCAGAAAAAGTGTAAGAACAAGGAGTTCATTTGCATGTTCGAATCAACATAATAAATATTTATAACGGCCAGAATTACTGTATGATCGGGCTCGGGCCGTATTCGTTCGATTCGTATTGACGAAGACCATAGGTTAGTGCCGGTCCCGGGCTCGTTCCCCGGTGTAGTCACTTTTGTAATTTATGTCTAAAATACTAACATACAGAGTCATAGTCGCCTTGTAAAGCCAAGGTTAAATTAAATTTAATTAGTAGCCAAATACCCGACCTGGCCGACCATGGCAGAAAGGCCATTTAATGTAGAGCACTTGGCTCTAGAGCAAAAATTGTAGTGTAATCTAGAAGTTAGTTTTTTTATTATATGGTTTTTGTACTGTAATTTGACACAGAGGATGGTATACATATTATTATTTTTGTGTCAAGCATTTCAACTATACAAATGATTCCCTTTGTGTCCACCCAGGAAATAATTAAGTATAAGCAAGAGTTTAGGATCATTTAACCATGGAGCCACATTATTCCATTATTTATTTCATTATTTATTTAACCACATTATACGAGAAGCAATCGAATTTTAAAACGTCCACGATATGAATAAACTAGATGACGGGTAACGAATGCCAGCTGGTTGGAAACCTCTGTTAAAGGATGCCATGTTACTCCACCTTTACAACCGACTAGTACGGATAGTACATCACAACATGTTAGTGATATACCAGTACCTAGTAATGTTGGCCCTATAACTAGGAGCCAGAATATATAGAGCACTATAAAGTAGACTTGAACGGTACGCCAAAGATAGCTGACTAGTTGCAGTGACTTCTATTATCCTGTTTACTTTTTGTTTTTTATTTGTATGTTGTTACCTTGATAATGGGCAGAGAGATCTGCCTGAAACGTTTGTAAATAAAAACTTTGTAACTCGAAAACTCGAAAGAATCCTTTATGTCATATTACTTCCGAGAAAACCTACGTAAAAACACACATTATATGGTATCTTAAACTTTACGGAAATAATCATGCTTGTATAAGTTGTAAAACACTTATTTTTAATCCTCGGCGTTTCAAAAGACTAGGCTTTCATTCTCAAGAATACATGGCATTAAAAGAATAAAAACAATACGTCAACATTAGAATGATAATAAAAATAAAAACATACACAAACCTAATCGATTAACAAAGGCAAACCAAAGGCAATGAGAAGGGTGACTATGTCAAGCAAAGAGGTAAGTACAGTGATGTGGTTGTAATATTTTCACTGCATATGATTTGTTTTTGTACTTGCCATTTGGTTTGCCTTTGTAAGGCGGTTTGGGTTGTTTTTTTTTATTGTAATGATGATGTTTTGTTTTTATTGTTTTTATGATATATATATTGTGATGTTTTACCTTGGCTTTATAGTAGGCGACTATGACGCTGTTATGTTAATATCACTTTTTTAATTTCTATCTAAAGTACTAACATACATAAATATATTGTAATGCTGATGTTTTGTTTTTATTGTATATATATATATATATAATCAATGTGGATAGAGATAGGAGTCCAACAGCTTACCTGAGATGTAGAGGTGGCTGCCATAGTAGAACACAGATAAAAATATACACAAACTAATCACTAAATTGTCACGAGAACGTTCGGCTTTGCCTTCTTCGGTCGTTCTGGGTATATATATTGATCTATCGAGGACACAAGACAAACCTCTATTAAATTGCTATTTGTTGTGACTGTTGAGATCCATGATATGAGATCCCACCACAAGTCGGTGCTCGGTGCATACTTTTATGACATTTGCTATTCACTAATAATGTACTCAAAGCGGGCTTATGCGTAAAAACCTATATTTCATATATGTATATATGTGTTTAAACTTGGGTCTTATAGAAGGCGACTATGACGTTGATATGTATGTTAGTACTTTAGACAGAAAATTAAAAAGTGACTACACGGGGATCGAACCCGGGGGCCTTAGCTGTCCGGGCTATGCTCTTACCAACTGAGCTATGCAGCCACCGATTTAAAACTGTCTAATTTTTTGGTCTGTTTTGTACATTGTTAATAACGTGTGTCGGGCAGATTAGACTGCCTTTTAGAATACATATACGAAATTAACTGGAAAAGTACAAACTATATCTTTTAACCCGAGTTGGCTGGATATATGATGTTTAACTTTGGTTTTATAGTGGGCGACTATCACGTTGATATGTTAGTGCTTTAGACAGAAATTAAAAAAAGTGACTACACAGGTGATCGAACCCGGGACCTTAGCTTAGCAGTCCTGGCTATTATCTTACCAACACGTTACACACGTTATTAACAAAATACAAAACAGACCAAAACATTAGACAGTTTTAAATTGGTGGCTGCATTTGGTAAGAGCATAGCCAGGACTGCTAAGGTCCTGGGTTCGATCCCAGGTGTAGTCACTTTTTTATTTCTGTCTATAAAGTACTAACATATTATCAACGTCTTAGTCGCCTACTATAAAACCAAAGTAAGCAATATATACATATCAACTCCCAGTATTGGTCTCTAGCAAAATGCACTCCCAGCAGCGCAATTGACTAGCAAATCGTACATAATGCTTATAGGGACCAAGCTGATAGACGATGTAGTATATTTATTATCAGGTTTCATTTCTAGATTCAACATGCTCTATT
Organism: Sweltsa coloradensis; assembly: GCA_024449915.1. Classification (NCBI taxonomy): domain Eukaryota; kingdom Metazoa; phylum Arthropoda; class Insecta; order Plecoptera; family Chloroperlidae; genus Sweltsa; species Sweltsa coloradensis. The sequence goes on from JAMZAV010007516.1 coordinate 24,939, forward strand.
GGTCACATTTTCAACCAATGAGACGAGTTCGGACCCTCTCTTATGAGATAACCGTGCGTTGTTACACACACACCACCCTATCTAGCGGCAGACAGTTGAATTAGTATTTTAAAATAATTAAAAACAATTAAAAATGATTTAATTTATATTTCTTTTCCCGCCATTTCGAGACATTGGGATTTGTAGCAAGAAGGACGGCTATATTATTAAATATTTAAAAATTAATTAATATTTTGAATTTATTTTTAATATAATATTTTCGAGCATACGGGTTTTATAGACAAGAGGATTTATAGACGATGGGATTTCGAGCCTCAGAAACCATCCCGTTAAAAACGGCGTAAAACGTAATTTTTTTTTTTTTTTTTTTTTTAAATCCGTAAATTGGACTAAAAATCCGTGTATCCGTTTTGCACCCTCAAAATCCGTTAAAACGGATAAAATCCGTAAAAACGGCAACCCTGATTTAAAGTGATTTTTCTACCTCAAATTGGTTGATCAGTGTTTCATATACCTACATGTCAAACCATTACAAGGGAATGACAACAAAATGTTTAAAATCTCAGAATTCAAATACGTTTTGACTTTATATCAACTTCTGGTTAGACTTACAAAGTTAAAAATTTAATTTACCCTTACACCATTATCTATAGGCCTACATAGGCTATTGAAAGTTTTGTACCCACGCAATCATATAATTTACAAGATTAACACAAGAAATGCCACTCTTAACCTAGAAAATTGTTTTCTAAGATGGTTGTCGTGTGACAAAATTTCGTTTCATTCGAATCAGTGCAAAATCTATTGTTATAGTCACACTTATTGTTCAAAATGTTTTTATCCTGAATCGTTTTTAATAAACCGGTTTGAAACTTGTGTGGTAAATGTTGTCATTTAATCAGTGTTTAAAAACTTGTTCAAGTTGGTGAGCAATTCAAAATACTTTCACAAGCATTTCGGAAAATCTACCTAATTTAATTTGTTTTAAAGAAAAAATTGCATAAAGTTGGTCACAACTCTTGTGTCTGTGGTCTCAAAATAAAGTTAAATCAATGATTTGTATTCAATAAATCATTCATTAGCTGTTCATCATTCATTCACTAATAATTGTAGGCCTAGGCCCTAATAATTGTGTTTTATTTTCCTAGATGATTGGTGTTGGAACAGACAAAGTTAACCTAACAGATAGCAATCACTCCTTCGTTAGCTTACTGGGATACGATCAGGAATCTTGGGGCTATTCTTATTGCGGCACATTGCAACACAGGGGCCAGACGCAATGTTACGGTCTAGGATTTAACAAAGGCTCTACTGTTGGCATGCACTTGAATATGTGGAATGGAACTCTCAGTTACTTTGTAGATGGCAAATCCCTGGGTAAGTTACATATATTTCTTATTTGTTGGCGAGTAGGCCTACCTAGGGCCTAGCTATATTAAGTAGCAACATAAATTGAGGAATATAACTAGGCCTACCATTACTACAGTGGATTTTACGGTGTGCAAGGTGTGACAATTGCCCACCTGATCAATCAGGAATTATTATTAGTATTATTATTATTATTATTATTATTATTATTATTAATATAATCAGGAGCCTGTGTGGTCATGCAGTTCGAGACTCGTATACTTATGTGTAGGGGCACGTAAATTTTGCATGTGCGATAAATGCGAAATGTTGAAAAATGAAGTTTTTTTCACTTTTCTTTACCTTTCAAGGTATTTACAGCTGTAATAATACGTTTTTGAAAATGCGACAAAGTGCGAAATTCGCGTGATTCTGTGAAATGTCTGCATAATGGCGAATCATCAGCGATATTGCTAAATATTGCAAAATTTTTAAGTACAGCAAAATACAATCGCCGATTGACCGCCCCGCCGCTTTGTAGCGCCAGCCGCCGACACCACTTGCATCAGTCGCCGACTCCCGAGCCGGCTAGGCGGCAAGTGTTTGCCCCCCCTCCCACCCCTCCTCGGCCTTTTCCGCGAGACCAACACTCGACGCTACTCGGATCATTGACCTTTGCTTGACTGTGCGATCTCCACGGCTTGCGCAAGGACACAAAACGGAGGGTGTAGCAGCTCGGCCTGCATTGTGGTTTTGTCTCTCGTCAGCTCGCTTTATTTCTGTGTTCCGAGTTAGTAAAAATTGTGATAAAATGCCACGTGAAAAGATAAGTCTGCAGACACGAGCTGCAAAATACAAAAACGATGGTTTTTCACGTCAGTGATTCGACGATAGTGATGTGCGGTAATGTGCGATTAGATGCAGTCAAGAAGGATACGTTAGACAACATGTTTTTGTCTTCCTCACATTAACATTTGAAGGCAAAAGAAAAGCGAGAGCAACAGCCATCAACTAGCAAACGCCAATCTACTATCCAGGAAAGCCTGGATAAAGGAAAAAGGCCAAGGTCGGAAAGTTGAGTTCATTGAAGACAGTGTGAAATGGTGCTTGCAAGCCAATATTCCGTTACAAAAAACTAGACCACCCGGCGACGCGGGAATATCTGCAAAAGTTAGTAACCATAGGCCTCGCCTACCTCTTGTAGGGATCATGTTTTTTAAATTGTTATTAGGCCGGCTCACGGCCGTCTATCTACGACGTGGGAGGGGGGGGGGGGGAAGTGCCCGGTTTCTTACACTAGGGCTATATTAATTAAATAAACAAATAAACATAACCGAGTGTGGGCATATCTGCAAGGCCTAAGTTAGCTACTCCGGCATTGTTTGTAAAAGTGGCTAACAATTTACAAATTTTAATTAATTTCCTGATTCTATGTTATTTCCTTGTGTTAAAACTGTTATAAGTTCACTAGTTTTGTCACTTCTAAGGTGTCTGAGCGGGCCGACGAAACGTGGTTTTATACTCAGCCCTGTAGATCGTACAGAGACGAGGGTCTAAGCACTGCAAGGAGGCGGTGACTTGTAGTTGGCGACTCGGCCGTACGGCGGGTTGCCCGTCGCGCAGGCGTTCGTAGCATGTAATCCAACACCCCCACTCGACGGACGTCCTTCGCGCGGGTCGCTGGCTGCAAGCCCTATCTTCTCCCGCAGTGCTGCAAACCTGGGACCCGGCAGCGGCTTCGTTAGTATGTCCCACGCATGTCTATCCGTGGGCAGTATTTCCAGTCGGACGGTGCCTTGGTCTACGACGTCTCGGATATAGTGGTACCTGAGATCTATATGTTTCACTCGGTTGCCTATTTTCTCAGACGTGGCTAGGTTAATGCACCCCTGGGTTTGTCCTCGTGCAGTACCGTTGGGTCTTCCTGGGCGTGTCCTAGGTCAGCTTAGGAGCTGTCGGAGCCATGTAGCCTCTTGGCAAGCTAGAGTGGTGGCCACATACTCTGCTTCGGTTGAGGAGAGGGCTACGCAGTTTTTGTTTTCTGGCTCAACCAGGATATTGTATTGCTTCCTAGTTGAAATATGTAACCGCTCCTCGATTTTCTGTCTATTTGGTCACCTCCCCAGTCTGCGTCGGTGAATCCTGAGAGAACAGTGCCCCTGAAGCGCTGATCCTTAGTGGGAGAGCGGCGGTGCCTTTTAGGTAGCGTATCACTCTCTTTACCGCCGTCCATCCATGGCCCTGGGATTTTCGAGTCTCCTACTCAGATGCTTATGGCGGTGGCAATATCTGGGCGTGTGACGTTTTGCAAGGTACAGGAGTGCCCCCACTGCTTGTCGGTACTCTTTGTTATCGGGTAGTAGGTTTTTCCTCTCCGGTTTGGCTCAGGTAGCTGGCGTCCATAGGTTGTTGTGCTACACTTGGCACTTGCCATTCCGAACCGTTCGATAATGGTAAGTATCTTTCGCGTTGGTGTAGCAGCATGTCCCCGTTTGCATCTCTGTCTATTTCAATCCCTAGGTAGTTGTTTGCCTCGCCTAGGTCTTTTGTGGCGAAAGAGCTATTCAGGTCTACATGAAGTTGGTCGAGCTCCTCTATCCGTGGTTGCGCATACTAAGCAGGTCATCTACGTAAATGGTGACGTAGGTGTACGTTTGTCCGCTCCTTTTCACGTACAAAACAAGCATCAGCTTTGCTTTGTGAGAACCCCAACTTGGTTATTGTATCGTGGGCTTTGGAATTCCAGGTCCTGGCCGATTGCTTTAGACCGTACAAGCTTTTATTGAGCTTGCACACCCATGTCTTCTTGTCCTGGAATGACGAACCCTTCCGGCTGCTTCATGTACACTTCCTCGGATAGGTTGCCGTTGAGGAATGCAGTCGACACATCCATGTGCCTTATTTTTAGGTCTTTAACAGTGGCTATTGCGAGTAGGGTTCTGATGGTGGCGTATTTGGCCACTGGGGCGAATGTCTCGTCGTAGTCTTCTCCGTACTTCTGAGAGAATCCTTTCGCGACTAACCTGGCTTTGAAGCGTTCTATGTTTCCGCTTGCATTTTCTTTGGCCTTGAAGGTCCACTTGCTTCCGATTGCCTTCTTGTTTTCGGGCAGGGTAGTCAATGACCAAGTGGCGTTGGCCATGAGAGATTCATATTCCGATCTGTTTGCCGCTTTTGTCCACTCTTCCTTCAGGTCTCCCTTCATTTGGGTCATTTCTCTCCAACTTCCTGGTTCGACGACCTCTTCTCTGGCTAGGTACGATAGTCTCTTGGGAGGAATCCCTTTGCTAGGTCTTGAGGATTTTCTGGTGTCTTCGGAAGCCGGTTCGGCTGTCTCTTGATCATTGTCGCTGGGGTTATCTGCGTGTTCGACGGCGGCTTCCTGGTTCTTTGTGAGATTGAGGTTACCCGAGTCTACGTTCGCTGCTTCTTCCCATTCCGGTCTTTTGCTGATAACTTCGAAGCTGTCTTTCATCCTGGTTTCTGTGAATGTGACGGTTCTGCTGACGATGATTTTCCCGGTAGCTGTGTTTAGTATGCGGTATCCCTTGGCTTCTTCGCTGTATCCAACGAGAGTTCCTTCTTCGGCTCGGGGGTCTAGCTTCGTCCTCTTCTCCTTGGGGATATGGCTGTAGACTTTGCTTCCAAAAACTCGGATGTGGGAGACGTTCGGTTTACTGCCGAACCACAGTTCATACGGAGTTTTCTCAACCGATTTGCTGGGCAAGCGGTTTTGTAGGTAGTTGGCGGTGACTACTGCTTCTCCCCAGTACTTTCTGTGTTGGGAGGACGCGTCGAGTAGCATGCATCTTGCCATTTCTGTAAGGGAGCGGTTCTTCCTTTCGGCTACTCCGTTTTGTTGGGGAGAGTACGGTACAGAGAGTTGCAGTTCGATGCCTTCCTCGTCCAGGAACGATTTGACGGCTATATTTTTGTATTCTCTCCCGTTGTCGCACCTAATCTTCTTAATTTTGGTGTTAAAGATGTTGTTGACTCTTGCCGAGTAAACTTTCAGCTTGTCCAAAACTTCGTCTTTAGTTCTCAGTAGGTAGACCGTGCAGTATCTGGAGTAGTCGTCGGTCAGTGTCATGATGTACCTCTTTCCGCCAGGGGTTTGGGTATTCATCGGTCCGCACAGGTCAGAATGGACCAATCCGAGAGGTTTATCTGCCCGTTTCCTCGCTTTTCCTCGGGAAAGGCTTCTTGGTTAGCTTACCCTTCACGCATGTAATGCACTTTTCCCGCATGTCGCAGTCACCGAGTGTCATACCAGTTGATAGATTTTCTTTCTTCAGTCCTCTGACGGCGTCGGGGTTTCGGTGTCCCATGCGTCTGTTGCCATAGGTGGATGCAGTTCTCATGATTTTCCTCTTGGATAGCAGACTTTGCGCGTTGCCCTCGTTTCGTCACTGTCTAGCCAGACTTCGAAGATTTGCTTTTTCCGGAGGCCTATGGCTAGGGTTTCCCCGGTTTTTTGAGACCGTGCACTGATTGCTGTCGAATTTTACTGAGAACCCAAGCTTGGTTAGTGTGGGCACCGATATCAGGCTGCCGTCGAGGCTGGGGATGTACAGCACGCTTTTGAGCAGCACGTTCACGGGTCTCCTGGGTGACGGACCCACCTTGCATTTCAGGAAGCCCTCCCCCACTCCCTCGGACTGCATGGAGCTCCCGTTTGCGAGTGAGACGGTGCACGACTTCTCGTCGAGTCTTGAAAAAAATGCCCTGTCATTAGTCATGTGGCATGTTGCTCCCGAGTCAATGACCATGTGGTTGTTTTCTTGACTTCCTCCGCCTTGAAACATACGTAGCGCGGTTCTTCATCGTCGCTTGATCCGGCCTCGCTTCTTATGGCGCTCTTGACTTTTTCCCTGTTGAACTTTGTTTCTCTCTTGAGGGTCCGGCAGTCCTTCTTTAGGTGACCGGGTTTGTTGCAGTGGAAGCACTTCATTCTTTCCACTGTCCCGTATTGAGGTCCGGTTTTTAATACAGCTTCATTGTATTCGACCCCCAATTCTGTTCCGTTCTTCGGTTAAACTCGTCCTTGAGCTTGCCGATAACGAATTCGAGTGTTATGTCACCCTCGGGTCTAGCCTCAAGTGCTGTGATTAGCATGCCATAGTTCTCTGGCAGGCTACACAACAGGAGGGCTGCGACGTGGTTTTCCTTGAGCTCTTCGCCCAGTCCCCTGAGCTCATTAACTAGCTCAAGTGTTCTGTTGATGTGCTCATCCATACTTTGTTCGTTTTTGAGCCTGAGGCTGTACAGTTTCCTGAGGAGATACAACTTTGAGTTAAGTTAGACCTTTCGTGCACCTTTCTCAGGGCCAACCACACTGAAAACGGGCGGACGTTTCATTCCGCACGTGGATCAGCTGGTCGTCGTCGAGAAGTAGGCACAATTGTGGCCCTGGCACGTTGGTCTTTCTTTTTTCCATGCTGTATTAGGCTGCGATGGCGTATCTTCCTCAACTGTGTCCCAGAGGTCGTCCTTGCTCAACAGCATTTCTATTTTGAACTTCCACAGCTGGTAATTTTTGTTGTTGAGTTTTTGTATGGAGACTTTTCCCGTCCGCGGACGACATTGGCTAGCCTTGGGGCTAGGCCTAGGCTAGGCTATAGGTTAGGTTGGTCGCTCACCTGCTTAGGCGCCGACTCTGCTGCGGGATTAGCAGAGTTTTCGCCGAACTGTGCTGGGTGAATGACTTATACACTTTACCTACAGATTTAACTATGAACTAGGCCCATAACCTGTTATAAGTTCACTAGTTTTGTCACTTCTAAGGTGTCTGAGCGGGCCGACGAAACGTGGTTTTATACTCAGCCCTGTAGATCGTACAGAGACGAGGGTCTAAGCACTGCAAGGAGGCGGTGACTTGTAGTTGGCGACTCGGCCGTACGGCGGGTTGCCCGTCGCGCAGGCGTTCGTAGCATGTAATCCAACAAAAACAGTGCCTTACATGGCCCTCTTTGCAAAAATAAACCCCAATTGCTCAGCTAATTGCAATGATTTTTATTTCTAGACTTAGTTTTACCTTGAACGAGGCCCCCGCAACTAAATATTGCATATATTTTTAATTTGCACCAATGTGCTAAATTTGCAATTTGAAAATGCTACAAAGTGCTAAATTTTGAAATGAAAGTGCTAAATTTTGTATTTGAAAGTGCTCTATTTTTCCGATAGCTACTACTTTTTTTGCAATGTTAAGTAAAAGTATCTAGTAAAATTT